>JAXCGZ010000183.1:0-10000 GCA_037179515.1 Halocaridina rubra
CTGAGGCGTCAGGTCGAGGGTTCGCGCCCCTTCACGGTCTGAGCTTAGTAAGGGCATGCACTCAGGGTAACGATTACAGCTGCCAAAACAAGTCCTTCGCAAGAAGGCAACCGTCCTAGCCCTTAGTAGAAAAGGGAGTCCGTGACGTAAAACAGGAACATGAAATAACAAAATAAAGAGACACTAGCGAGGTCTTTAGCAATCTATCTATTATATATCTATCTACTTATCTATATATCTATCTACTTATCTATATATCTATTTACCTATCTATCTATCTACCCAGCTGTGTATCTATTAGTCTATCTGTCCTTCAATCTGTCCATCTATCGATTTGACTTATTCTTGCCCAATATCGAAATTAAGATTGGCTTCGACATGGGTGCGCCCGTGACAGACAGGCAGCAGTAAGGTATATATTCGCTCACCCGTCCGTTTCGTAACATACGCGTATATGTCAGGGTTCAACCTTGTGAACTGTTCTAAATTACTTATAACGATTCTGTTCTACAACCTCCCCAGCCACTGAGAGCGCGAACCTGCCGGACTTAAGGGCGGTTTACACGATCAAACAGTTCGTCGAACGCGGTTCGACAGACAAGTGTTTGAAGTGATGTTCGAACGTGTGATCGGGGTATATCGTTGTCGAACACGTTCGACGAACGTGTTCGACAACCAAATACCCCGTTCACACGTTCGAACATCACTTCAAACACTTGTCTGTCGAACCGCGTTCGACGAACCGTTTGATCGTGTAAACCCCCCTTTGGACTCATTTGGGTGCCAAGAGAGAGACCCGTTCACACGTTCGAACATCACTTCAAACACTTGTCTGTCGAACCGCGTTCGACGAACCGTTTGACCGTGTAAACCGCCCTTTAGTGACGATTCCAAGGCCAGTTGCATAGAAAGGGCTGGTGTCAGGGAAGGGATCCGGCCATAATGCTTTTAAGGAAAATTGCTGATGAGAGAACATTATTTTCTACGTATATTCCAGTCACTGAGGGAGTAAAACAGCTGGACTCGGGGCCCGTCCTAAGCCCGGATATATGGAAAGAGCGTCGATGGCAGGTATAAGCATATTTCACCTTAATGGTGTTGCTTTATTGATAGATAGCTAGATAGATAGGTAAATAGATTGATAGATAGATAGATAGATTGATAGACAGATAGATAGATGGTAGGAAGAGAGAGAGAGAGAGAGAGAGAGAGAGAGAGAGAGAGAGAGAGAGAGAGAGAGAGAGAGAGAGAGAGAGAGAGAGAGTGCAAACTTTATATTTCATCTTAATGATATTGCTTTACATACATACACACGCACGCACACACACACACACACACACACCACACACACACACACACACACACACACACACACACAGAGAGAGAGAGAGAGAGAGAGAGAGAGAGAGAGAGAGAGAGAGAGAGAGAGAGAGATAATACATCACCGTCGTAATGATGTTGCCTTTTTTGGCTGTGTTCCATTTCTGTTTCTTAGGAATACATAACAGTGTATCGAAGAAAGACGATTACGGGCAAGGATAAGAATGTATGCTGGCTCTCTCTCTCTCTCTTTCCCTCTCTTTCTCACTCTCTCCCTCCTCTTTCCTCCCACTCCTTTCCCCTCCTTTCGTCGCAGTAAAGGAGCTCATAAATGAGGTAATAAATGAACCCCAAAAAGCATCCTTTTTAGGTCATAAATATCCCAAAGTATTAGCCAGGTGGCAGCGTATTGATAACGAGCGAGAGAGTAAGTGAAGTGAAAGAAAATAATGGAAAGGAAAAAGAATGCGAAAAAGAGTGAGAGGTGTCTAGGAAAGAGTCGGAAATGTTGTTGTTGTTGTTCCGGTTTTACGTCACGGACTCCCTTTTTCTACCAAGGGCTAGGACGGTTGCCTTCTTGCGAAGGACTTGATTTGGCAGTTGTAAACGTTACCCTGAGTGCATGCTCTTGCTAACCTCAGACCAAAAGGAAAGTGAAAAAGGGAGTGAGAAATGAAGGAGAGGAGAATTGGGAAGGTCTAAAAGGTAAGAAATTATGCAATGGAAAGAAAATTAGGATTGCTAAACTAGCAAAGAGATTTTAAAACTGATTCGGGGAAATCCAAAAATGGAGGTATGAGGGTGTGGTATATAGGAAAGAGTTGGAAAGGTGTAAAAGGAGAGAAGTTGGAATGGAAAGAAAATATTGAGTAGAAATGAGGGAGAGGCCTAGAGGATTGATCTGAAAAATTATATACCAAGGCCGCTAACCCCTTTGAAAGGGAGTGGCCGAGTCAGAGCACACATTAACTAGAATGTAATATACCTCAATCACTCCTCTTAGCTCCTCTAGTATAAAGGGCTGCCACAGTTCCCCTCACCGCCCTGTTTTGGTCCTCCACAGGGTAAGTATCAAGAATCTTCTCCAGTGAGACCCGACAGCCGCAGGTGAATTTGTCAGGAAAATGAAAATGATTTCTTTATATGAAATTCACATCAAAAGTCAGTTAAAAATGGGACTTGATAACTCGCTTTGGCTTTGCCCATTGACTCTATCATTAGAAATATTTAAATCATTTGCTATATCCTGGAAAAGTGTCACCGTGGCAGAGTAGTAGCGTCTGCGACTTTGAGGCGTCAGGTCGAGGGTTCGTGCCCCGTCACGGTCTGATGTTAGGAAGGGCATGCACTCAGGGTGACGATTACATCTGCCAAAACAAGTCCTTCGCAAGAAAACAATCGTCCTAGCCCTTGTTAGAAAAGGGAGTCCGTGGCGTAAAACCGAATCTCTATATCTTGGAAAAGCTTATTTAAGAAATTATCTCGCGATTTTCCTTATTTTCTTCCTCTTGTCCTTTGCTCTTCCCAGTCAGACTAATGTATTCTCCCGAGATAACTTCTCAGAGATCTTTCTTTAAAAAAAAAAAAAATAAATAAAAAAAACACACACACACACACACACTTTTATTTTCATTATTCTTGTCCTCGGGGAGTTCTGGTGTAGTTCTTGTCAAACTCTGTGTTCGTGGAAACTAATAGATTCAGCTGCTGCCCTCGAATATCTTTTTCCATAGTATTTCTATTTTAACTCGGCATCTTCTTCTTTGTAACTTTTTCGAGATTTTGGTTAAAAACTTTCGGGATCTTTTTCACCTTTAGGAGTCTCGCCACTTTCCTCGTGAAATCCATGGCCCGATTTCTTAAACAGTGTAAACCTAGGATACCATATTGTTAGTTAGCTAGACACATACAAATGGATTTCATAAACGCATCTGACGCAGTTCTGTGTATGGCTAGGATCAATCACGGGATCCTAGCCACACACAGAACCACATCAGATGCGTTTATGCAATCCATGTGTGTGTCTAGCTAACTAACAATATGGTATCCTAGGTTTACACTGTTTAAGAAATCGGGCCCATATGGCTGAAGCTTTTACCCATTGCTGAAACATTAATGATTTCAATTTATCTTTTCTTTCTTCATCTGAATATCTTTCCATAACTAAGTCTTCCATTTTACTCTGCCTTTTCTCATTTCTTTCTTTTTGCTTTTCATTGCCTTCTTTCTTGTTATGGCAGTGGATAAGATTTGTCCAAGTAAAGGGTTAAACGTCCTCTGTCTCCCGTAGTACGTCCTACCTGCCTCTCTTCCTCTCCATTTTCTTCTTGGTTTCCTCTGAGTTGGGGAACAAAAATACCTCCTCCTTGTTCCTCTGCGTGTTATTAATGTTGACTGAATAGGGAGGAGCGAGGGAAGTGCAAATCCCCTTCGTATATTCCTCCGATGAAGGATCAAGATTGCATACTTACACACACACACACACACACACCACACACACACACACACACACACACACACACACACACACATAATTAATACTGTGCTTAGTGTCCACGCTTTTTACATTGCACACCTTTAAACACTGATCCACCCACACATACATACACAACCACACACACACACGTACGTAATGCGAATAATGCCTGTCTACTTTTTACACTATACCTCTGTAAAAATTGATGAAGGCAGTTTACAAATAGAAAATATTAGAATTCAATAACATCAATACATTTTAAGGACTGTATTAGCAGTAAATTGTAAACCACTGTAATATTTCATAAGATTTATGTTCAGTACACGTTGTAATAATATCTATTTTTTCAGTGCATGTCTATCTATATGTCTATCTATCTGTCTATCTACCTATCTATCTTCAGAGGTATTGTGAAGAGTATGTATTGTAATACTGTCAGACTTACTTATCTATTTATCTATCTATCTATCTTTTTCTGTCTATATATCTATCTTTTTCTATCTATCTATTAATCTATCCATCTGTCTGTTAATCTATCCTTCTATCTATTAATCTAACCATCTATCCATCTATCTGTCTATATTTATTTATCTATCTATCTATGTCTATATTTATTTATCTATCTATCTAGCTATCTCCCTATCTATCTAGCTATCTCCCTATCTATCTATCTATCTAGCTATCTATGTATCTGTCTATATACTACACACAAACACAAGACCGCGCACATATATAGCAATGTGTATGCGTATGCGTGCTTGTGCGTATATTCAAACAGCAAACTTCGATTATTAGATAAATGTTCTTCTTATCTATGATAATAACCAATGCCAATCCTATAGGTTAGCGGTAATCTAAGCCTAAATTTCGTTAAAAATTCGTTTATACACACACACACATATACACACACACACACACACACACACACACACACAACACACAGATGATGCAAAGATTGTGAAGAAAGTAAAAAAACGAGAACAATGGTAGAGAACTTCAGGAGGATCTAAATAAGCTGCATGAGTGGTCAGAAAAGTGGCTCATGAAATTCAATACTTCAAAATGTAAGGTAATGAGAATGGGTACAAGTGCAAGAAGGCCCAAGCTTGACTACTCGGTGGCTGGAGTACAACTTCAAGAGACAGAAAATGAGAGAGATCTAGGAGTAAACATACTGGCAGATTTGTCTCCAGAAATACATATAAATGGCATAGTAAGGGCAGCATATGCATTCTTATCAAATGTAAGGGTAGCCTTCAGGCACATGGACAAGGAAATGTTCAGAAATATTTATGTAACCTATGTGAGGCCAAAACTCGAATATGCAGCCCCCTTTTGGAATCCGCACTTGAAAAAGCACATAGCTAAGCTTGAAAAAGTTCAAAGACATGCCACGAAACTGGTGCCAGATATACGCAATCTCAGTTATGATGAGAGGCTGAGGGAATTAGACTTACCATCACTCGAAGCTAGAAGAGTGAGGGGGGATATGGTGACAGTCTTTAAATTCCTTCATGGTTATGATAGAGTGGATAGGGATCGATATTTTGATATGGCTGGCTCTAGAACTAGAGGTCATAGTTTGAAGCTTGGTAAGAAAACTTGTTTGCAGGATGTAAGGAAATACTTTTTCAGTGTAAGACTAGTTGATAATTGGAATTGGCTAAGCGAGGAGGTAGTTAATGCTATCTCAATCCATAGTTTTAAGGACATGTATTATAAGTATCACTAAGTATAAAATGGAAGCGATCAGGAGACGGGAAGATACGAGCTTTGGGCTCTTTCCCGTAAACACAATTAGGTAATCACACACACACACACACACACACACACACACACACACACACACACATATATATATATATATATATATATATATATATATATATATATATATATATATATATATATATATATATATATGAAACAATTTAACTGGATATAATAGACTAAAATATAGAAAATTAACAAACTCAGTGAAATTGGGCGTAGATAGCATAAAATAAAATAAGAAATTACATTAAATTGTAATAAAATTAAAATAAAATTGACATCACAAAAAATTAATAATAATTCACTTATTAAAAAATCTTACGAAATAAAATCTTGCGCTTAGCTTTTCACAATGCAGGCAGACTCAGTCACTTATCCACACTCTCCAAAAAGGTGTTAATGCAGTCGAGTGTGTGTGTGTGTGTGTGTGTGTGTGAGAGAGAGAGAGAGAGAGAGAGAGAGAGAGAGAGAGAGAGAGAGAGAGAGAGAGAGTGTGTGTGTGCGCGCGCACATGCCTGCTTGCCTGTTTTTTTTTTATGCTGATGAAGTAGAGTGAACGTGCCTGCATGCGAGTTTTATTCGCAAAGCACTTAATGGCATTAGCTCTCTCTCTCTCTCTCTCTCTCTCTCTCTCTCTCTCTCTCTCTCTCTCTCTCTCTCTCTCTCTCTCTCTCTCTCTCTCTCTCTCTCTCTCTCTCTCCATTTTATCGTGAAAATGCATTAGTTATTCCAATTCTGCAGTGGAAATTTTTTTTTTTATTTCTTCACTTATTAAATAGGAGAGCAATCTGGCAACCCTGTTTCCAGAGTTGATGCCAATATTAAGAGGACATTCAGAGTCTCTTTGAAGTGGTAGAATAAGGGGTCAGTTAAGGGGAAAATAACTTTTTTCTTTCAGTAAAAAGGGAACAGACCAATATGGTAACCCCGTTTCTAAATTTGACGTCAGTATTAAGAGGACATACATCAATCTGGTAACCCTGTTTAGTCAGCATTAAGAGGAAATCAGTAGACTCTTTGCAGAGGTAAAATCAGAAGCAATTTGAAACACCTACCCTGCTTTAGTAAAGAGGAAACAGATCCATCTTGTAACCCTTTCACTAAAGTTGACGTCAGTATTAAGAGGATATCAATCGACTCTTTGAAGTGGCTAAATAAGGGTCAGTTTGGCTTTGGGCACTCTTCTCTGTCAATAAAGAGGACTCAGACCCACCTGGTAACTCCGTCTAAAGTTGACGTCATTTTTAAGAGGACATCAATGGACATTCTGAAGTGCTAAAATAAGGAGCAGTTCGTGAGAGGGGGTCAAACCCCTTCCCTCTTGCAGTTAAGAGGAAACAGGCCCTCTGAAGCGAGCCTCTTAATTAGAGTGAATAAAAATGCCCTTGAGGGGGTTGGGTTGGGTTGGGTAATAGAACCCGGCTCCTCGCTCTCCTCTTCAGCATTAAAACAGTCTCTTGTTTTTATTTCATTTCTTAATACACACACACACACACGCACATACACACATTAACTCAATCCATAGTTTTAAGGACAAGTATGATAAGTATCACTAAGTACAAATAGAAACCGACCAGGAGACGGGAAGTTACGAGCTTGGGGCTCTTTCCCGTAAGCACAATTAGGTAATTACACACACACACACACACACACACACACACACACACACACACACACACACACACACACACACACACTCGCACACTTGTATGTATGTAAGTCAGAGGTCAGTATGAAACTCATCCCTTTCAGTATGTACTATAAATATGACTGCAGTCAGTATGACCATGATCAATCAGTACGGAGCGCTTACCAGGTGAGTGCAAACATAAGTCAAGTATCAATTATTTACTTTGCCTGACTCACTCTGAAGAGGAACTGCACTAACAAGCGAGCAGATGTTTCTGCCTCTCGCTATACAGGAATAGGTCGTTAACTAGTTTGGGAAGTAATTTGTACATATTTTATTCTTATTACTTTTTGGACCAATTATAGAATAGATACCTGATGTAACTTTACTGGGCTTAATCTGCTTGGTTTGGTTTCGGTTTTACGTCACGAACTCCCTTTTCAACTAAGGGCTATGACGGTTGCCTTCTTGCGAAGGACTTGTTTTGGCAGATGTAATCGTTACCCTGAGTGTATGCCCTTACTAACCTCAGTCCGTGACGGGGCGCAAACCCTCGACCTGCCGCCTCAGAGTCGCGGACGCTACCATTTTGCCACGGAGACTACACTGGGCTTCATCTGATATTGAACCAAAAGGCAGGTTCTCTTAGGTTGGGATTGGTGAACTTAACCTAACCTAATGTAACGTAACCTAACCTAGGAGTTTTTTTTTTTGCAAGTGCCTAATTTTGGATTGAGATTCATTTCAGGTGCTTCATCTGGGATTGAGGTACAACAGGTGTCTATTCTGAAATTAATCCATTTATATTTATTTCAGTTGTTTATCTCAATACATACATACATGCATCTATTCATCCTATCTGTCTGTTTATATATATATATATATATATATATATATATATATATATATATATATATATATATATATATATATATATATATATATATATATATATATATATATATATCTGCTGTGTATCTGTATATTTTGCTGATAAGTATGAAAGAGGTGTAACTCTCTATATATGAATAGGTCATTAGCTTCTTTGATTTCTGAACTGTATTTATATATTTATTTATTTAGTTATTTTTTATTTATTTATTACGTATACACACAAAGCTATATATTCTTCCTTCTGTTTAACTACACATTTATTCTCTCTCTCTCTCTCTCTCTCTCTCTCTCTCTCTCTCTCTCTCTCTCTCTCTCTCTCTCTCTCTCTCTCTCTCTCTCTCTAAGCAAAATATATGTTTACTGTATTAAATTAGTCAACATTTTTAATTATATTGCAAAAACAAACGCTTTTCCTTGACGAACACAAGTTTATATAGGTATATTTGTTTTTTCAACAAAAAAGCCGCCTGTCTTTGTAACAAACACATTTCTGTTCTTATTTGCTTTGACAAAACCGCTTTCTGTCTTTGTAACAAATACAAAAATTATTATTTTATGTTTTTAATTTTCAATTTATTTGAGAAGACCTGTTTTTGCCTTTATAACAAACATGCAATTTAATGTTATAAATGTTTATTTTATATATTTTTATTTGTTTTCGTTATTTTCAAAACCGCTTTTGTTGTTGTTGTTGTTGTTGTTCATGATGACCGGGACTGTATGATATATATTTTATTATTCATTAGTATACTAATTTTTTTTTTTTATTGATTGACTTTTGTAAAGTCTTTTACATTTTATTTTTTTCGAATTTGACACTAAATAGATAGTTTTCGATAACAATTGCTCTCCGGATTGATAACGTGATAAAAAATGCTATCCGCATAGATAACGTGATAACAATTGACATCCGGGTAGATAATTATTCTTTGAAGTGTTTATTATTTTGTAACAATAAGTGCTTTGTAGATTTGTTTGTTTACATAAACAATAGTTTTGTATATATGTTTATGTATAGGTATACGTTAATAATATTCTTTTGATGTATGAAAAGCAGTTTAAGAGATCATTTGTATATTAACAATAAAATGTATAATATATATTTATTTTTTTTGGATAGGTTTATTATTGCAATAAAAATATTGTACCCCCCCAAAAAAAAATCTAGCAAATAGATCGATTGTAATACATTATATAACACCTGGACCCGATTTCTTAAGCAGTGTAAACCTAGGATACCATATTGTTAGTTAGCTAGACACAAATGGATTTCATAAACGCATCTGACGCGGTTCTGTGTACGGGATCCTAGCCATACACAGAACTGCGTCAGATGCGTTTTTGAAATCCATAGTATCGTAGGTTTACACTGTTTAAGAAATCGGGGCCCTGGTCTTGTTGCTTGAAAGGAAGCTTAACTACAAGCAATTAATGATAAATTGCTAAAATATACCCCCCAAAAGCTATGGAATGGGACAATTTCGCGCCGCCGTTTTGGCGCTGCTCTTTTGGCGCCGTACAATTGGCGCTAAGCTGTTTGGGCGTTGCCCTTTTGGCGCTAAGCTCTTTTGACCAGCTAGGTTAGGTTAACTTAGTGCAAATTAGCTTATTTTCTGTTTAATAAAGGCGTCATTCGCGGCGCCAAAAGGGCCGCGCCAAAACGGTAGTGCCAAAAGCGCAATACCCCAGAATCTACACATCGTAATTTTAAGTGAAATCAATGTACAGCATCCTATGCTTTCGTAAATTAGCCACATGTCGCTACTTTTTGGTGCAAGGAAGTTATCGTAAAGTGTTTTAAGCAATTTCAGAAGCGGCGCGCAGTTACTTTAAATAGAAGTAATTTATTGCAAATTGCCTAAAAGTACGTACAAGGTATTACAATTAAATATATATATATATATATA
>JAXCGZ010000183.1:15000-20000 GCA_037179515.1 Halocaridina rubra
GTTCGTTTTCAACTAGCGTGACATGTGGCATGCCACGTGCGACGTGCCACTTTGGTTTGAAAGCGGCCTTACCTCTACGAATATTTGAAATCGTATTTTAAAAAATGCGGCTATTCTGCCATACATTTCAAACCACATTTGAAAAACTGTTTCTCGCGTCTATTAATTTGAAAATGTTTATGATGATTTTATCTCTTGTCTTTTTTGAATTTGCAAAATCCTTCTCCATCTTCTCCAAAGTTAGAATTGTATTTGATAAACGTGTCTCATGTGTCTACAAATTTGAAAACGCGTTTGAAAAATCTTTCTCTTCCGTCTATAAACTGAGAACGATGTGGTTTATTGTTACGGCCGATGGAGACATTGTATATTCATTGAAAATCGCCCTTTTAGGGTACGCGTTGAAGAGGTAATATTTTATGATTTATATATAAATTTTCTTTACTGGGAATTTTTTTTATTTGTCTTGTATTAGGCCCTTATTTTTTAAACAAACGTTACAGTGTTTCCAAAAAATAAGAATCTAATAAAAATCGGAAAAGATCAGAAATTCGGATATCTTAAGCATCCGTACTTGAAGTACGTTCATATATTAGACCAAAAACACTTAGCATAGTCTTAAATGGCTATGAAACCCATCAGTGAAACAATATTTTAAAAATTAAATAATTGTTAAATTTAGATATCTACCGCAGAGGTTCTGAACCTTTTTGACCAATTCCCTCTTGCAGATGTACCCTTCACTAAATTAATTTTTAGGAGTGAAAACGATTATGCAGATAAACTTTTTGCATATTGACTTCTGCAAACTTAAATGCAAAAGAAGGTTGCAGCTCTTCAATTATTCGATGTAAGTATTAGAAAAAATAGAAATGGAAGTTTAGTTACTAGTAATAGAAGTAAAAGTTTATTTTCTACCCTGTTAATGTCAATATTTACCCTTGCAACCAATAAATGTACATCCTCGGGTATATCTAGCCCAACTTTTGTCTCTCTCGGCTACAGAAGGGTATTGTGTGGAATATCCATTGAGACTAAAGGGCGGTTTACACGGTCAGACGGTTCGTCGAACGCGGTTCGACAGACAAGTGTTTGAAGTGATGTTCGAACGTGTGAACACCACTTCAAACACTTGTCTGTCGAACCGCGTTCGACGAACCGTATGACCGTGTAAACCCCCCTTAAAAGCCTGGAAGGCTGGAGATCCAGTAATGGATATTAAGGCCAACTGGAATCCACAAGCCCTCTCAAACTCCTCACTGGATGATTCATTATTTTTGTTCTGTTGGTTGTGGCAAGAATAAAATAATCGTACATACATACATACATGGTAAGGGGATGGCCGAGTCAAGGCACACAGTCACCAGCAGCAAATATACCTCGATCACTCCTTTTGGCGTCTTGGAAATAAAGGACTGCCACAAATCCCCTACCACCACACTGCCTTGTCAACCACAGGGTAATTGGGCAAGGATCTTCTGCCGAGTGTGTTAGGTGGATGGATTCCATGGACTTGGAGAGCAGAATTTATTAAATTTGCTTAAAGTAAAATACAAAATATTATTACAAAATATACGTTGTATGTATACAGGTAATATAAGCATCTATGTTTTATCCTTGAGGTTCTGTCAATTGAAAATTAACCCCAAATTCTTCTTTATATTAAAGTTAGAAGACAAAATCCCCTCTCCCTGGAGAAATAAGAATACCTCCTCCGTATTCCCCTGTATGTTGTACAAGTCGACTAAATGGGGCAAAGCGAGGGGACTCTGAATCCTCTCCTTTTTTATATTATTCCCACAAAGACTCAAGTCTTTGGCTTTGACTCAGCCACATCCCTTATGAGGAGGCTTATCACGTTTCTAGATAGATACATATATAAATAGATAGATAGATAGATAGAAGACCAATTCAATAAAATTCCCACAGGACTAAGTACAAAATTTTAGGAAAAATAGTAATTTACTGTGGTGGTGATGCAATGAAATTACGTTTCCTTGTCTTGGTGGTTGTTTGGTCCGTTGACTTTGCAAGAGCGACTAATTACTTGCAGTCCCTTAAAGGCGAAAGCTTATAGACTGTGGAACCCTGGAATTGTCGACAACTATAAAAGGAAGAAGAAGAATACTAGAAAGAGCTTTCCTTTCTTGGGCCGTCGTGACTTTTGACATTCAGAGAGAGAGAGAGAGAGAGAGAGAGAGAGAGAGGAGGAGAGAGAGAGAATAATGATGATGATGATGTTTATTATCATTATTATTACTATTATTATTATTATTATTTTTATTATTATTATTATGTAAACCATCGATTTCGTTTCCTCCTGCCTTGTAATCAACAATTTTTCCCCTGTTAATATTTTATCGTTACAATTCTAGGAATAATGGGATTATGCCATTCCCTGAATTTTTTTTTTTTTGTAAGGGTAATATCGAAATTTTATTAATGTCACTAATCAAGGAATATTTACTGGATAGAAAGACATTTATTTCATGTTGTTTATGAGTTTATTCTGTATAATGTATTTGTTTTCATTGATTTTTTTTTTTTTTGCATTTTCCAAACTGATGGTTTGTTTTCAAGTGAATTTTATATGCACTTAACTAGAAGACTTTGTTTAAAAGTGACACCGGGACGGGCAAAGCAAATTGCCCTCATCGGGCCCTGGCACCAAGAAAGCATTTAAGAAAAGGTAGCAGCTTAAGAACAAAGCAGAAATAAAGGAAAGGTAAAACTAAAAGTAGTAGAGATGGGGAGTGTTGTGACATGTCAGATGTGAAGGGATAGCAAGAGTTTTCAATGTTGATATAGGCATAGATAATGACCCTTAATTAAAGGAAGATTTGTCGGGTTGTCCTGGCCAGTCCTATTTGAGGCTTGCATTTTTGCAGATAATATATTTACAATGTTTATATTTGTTTCAATAAAAATATATTTGTTTTTCAAACTTTCTTCCAGGTCTTATTATATACACAAAGCTCTCAAGAATTTGATTTAATCAAATGAAAAATATATATTTGCGATTTTGAATCTTTTTGTATTCCATATTACTGCAATTTCTTATATAATAATTACTCAAAGAATTTCTTACATATCCAGATTATATATTTTCGCTGTTTATTTCAATATTGTTTTCAATAATAACTTTGTGTTTTAATTCAATAATGTTGTTTTCTTAATAAGCCGAGATATGTGTTAGTTTATACATGTTATTATCCAGCTTAAATTGTAATTTTAATTAATTTCCACTCGAGCTGATATATGTCGATTTGATGGTTTGATTAAAATTTAGAATGAAGATGCGTTACCTTAAGGGGGGTTTACACGGTCAAACGGTTCGTCGAACGCGGTTCGACAGACAAGTGTTTGAAGTGATGTTCGAACGTGTGAATGGGGTATTTGGTTGTCGAACACGGAACGTGTTCGACAACCAAATACCCCGTTCACACGTTCGAACATCACTTCAAACACTTGTCTGTCGAACCGCGTTCGACGAACCGTTTGACCGTGTAAACCCCCCTTTAAACGGAAAGCTTAAAGTGGAATAGGCTATGCCATATACCCTCAGTGAAATATATCATATTCCTTATTTTTTTTTTTATTTCTTCATTTTTAATTTATTTTTCTTGGTTTTTTATTTGTTTTTCTTCAGTTCCTTATTCCATTTTCTTATCTATTAAATCCGAGAGTTTAGAGATGAGTCGGTAATATTCTCTACTTTTTTTTTTATTTCCTATTTACTAAGATTTCCTTTTTTTTTTTTTTTGGTCTTTTTTTTTCTTTCCATTTAGCTATTACATATACCCTCAGTGGAATATATCATATTCCTTATTTTTTTTTTAAATTTCTATATTTTCCATTTATTCTTCGGTTCCTTATTCCATTTTCTTTTCTATTAAATCCGAGAGTTTAGAGATGAGTCGGTAATATTCTCTACTTTTTTTTTTATTTCCTATTTATTAAGATTTCCTTTTTTTTTTTTTGTCTTTTTTATGTTTTTCTTGCCAATTTTTCTTGTGATAGGCCTAGTGTTTTTCTTTCCATTTTTACTTCTGTGATAGGCCTAGTCTTTTTTACAGCCATTATACCGTTACCTTAAGTCTTTAATTCTATTTTTGCATTTTCTTATTTTTTTAACGTCTGTTGACTCTTTATTCAAGGACAATCTTTTTTTTTTTTTTTTTTTTCGTTCAAAATAATTCCATTTTATTCCGTTTTTGAAAGTGCTTTTATTGGACATTTTCTGTTACTTATTTTCATTCTTTATTCTCTTCTTCTCTTTTTATAATTAATTTCTTCTCTTTTTACTCTTTTTTTTCTTGAATTTTGGCTTTTAACCTCTATGCAAGTGTTTTTTTTTTTTTATATATATATATTCTGTTACTGTTTTATTTTTTATTTATATTCTCAGCTATTTCTTAGACGTTTCTTCTTTGTTTATTTTCTTGGTATTTTTTTCCCGCTTCTTTTTCGGCTCTTTTCGCTTCTTTTTCGTCTCTTTTCGCTTCTTTTTCGTCTCTTTTCGCTTCTTTTTCGTCTCTTCTCACTTCTTTTTCGTCTTTTTTCTATATTCTATCGTCCATTTTTTTATGTTTTTTCATTTTCTTTTCCTTAAATATTTTTCCTCACTTCCTTCTCACTCTTCCTAATCATCTTCTTCCTATTCTCGTTTATTTCTTCCACTCTGTTCCATCTTTTATTCCCCTTATTCCTTCATCCTCTTCCTCTCCTCCTCTTTCCAATCGCCTTATTCCTTTTCCTCATTTTATTCCCCTTATTCCTTCATCCTCTTCCTCTCCTCCTCTCTCCAATCGCCTTATTCCTTTTCCACCTTTTATTCCCCTTATTCCTTCATCCTCTTCCTCTCTCCAATCGCCTTATTCCTTTTCCTTCTTTTATTCCCCTTATTCCTTCATCCTCTTCCTCTCCTCTTTCCAATCGCCTTATTCCTTTTTTTCTTTCTTTTATTTCCCTTATTCCTTCATCCTCTTCCTCTCCTCCTC
>JAXCGZ010000183.1:27500-35000 GCA_037179515.1 Halocaridina rubra
TCACACACACACACACAGATAATGTGTTGGATATTGAAAAAATTGAGTATGAACCACCAATTGGAAAGAGTGACCACTGTGTGTTGTTGATGGAGTATATCATTGAAGATATTCTGCCTGAGAGTAGAGGCACTGAGGACATGAGGAGGAACTATCCGAAAGGAGATTACATCCAAATGAATGAGCTTTTTGCAGTTATTGACTGAAGAACCTTATTTTACAACAAATCTGTACAAGAAATATATGACATCTTTTGTGAGAAATATGGGAAGATAGTAGATTGCTGCATACCTATCACCAAAGTAGGTGTAATTCATGCCAGAGAGAAATGGTTCGATAATGGGTGTAAAAGAGCTAAGGAGTGGAGAGACAAATGCTGGAAATGGTATAGGAGGAGAAAAAACATAAATGCCTGGCAAACCTACAAAAGAGCAAGAAATAACTACCTAAGTAAAAGGAGAGAGGCAGAGAGAGACTATGAGAGGGACATCACCAGGAAGGCTAAAGAAAATCCCAAGCTTTTCCACAGCTTTATCAGAGGAAAACTGAAGGTAAAAGAACAGGTTTTAAGGCTAAAGAGAGCGGATGGAAGCATCACTGAGACGGATGAACAGATCTGCAAAGAATTGAACAAGGAGTTTCAGTCAGTATTTACAGTAGAAAATACCCCACCCCCTCAGATTGCAGAGATAGAAGCTCAAGGGCCGGTATTAGAGAACATCAACCTTACAGCCACAGAGGTATGCAAAGCGCTGATGGATTTAGATGTTCATAAAGCTACAGGTCTTGATGACATATCAAGATGCTGGAAACAAGCAAATGTGATACCTATCTTCAAAAAGGGAAGGAGGGATACGGCTCTGAACTATAGACCAGTTTCCTTGACCAGCATAGTTTGCAAAGTTATGGAGAAACTACTAAGGAAACATATCTCTCTTCACTTGGAATCCTTCAACTTTTTGTCAGTGAGGCAACATGGCTTCAGAGAAGGTAGATCAGCAGTAACAAACTTATTAGAATTTTATGATGAGGTAAGCCGAATCTTACAGGAAAGAGAGGGCTGGGCAGATTGCATATTCCTAGACTTCCAGAAAGCATTTGACACTGTTCCACATGGGAGACTTATTGGGAAGCTGCAAACAATGGCTAGAATAGGTGGAAATGTTTTGGAATGGATAAAAACTTACTTAGAAGGAAGGGAACAGAGGGTTAGAGTAAGACACTCAGTGTCTGAATGGAGAAGAGTTAGTAGTGGAGTTCCACAGGGTTCAGTTTTAGGGCCACTTTTGTTCCTTGTATATGTAAATGACCTACCAGAGTCTGTAAATTCATTCATGAATATGTTTGCAGATGATGCAAAGATTGTGAAGAAAGTAAAAAACGAGAACAATGGTAGAGAACTTCAGTAGGATCTAAATAATCTGCATGAGTGGTCAGAAAAGTGGCTAATGAAATTCAATACCTCAAAATGTAAGGTAATGAGAATGGGTACAAGTGCAATAAGGCCCAAGCTTGACTACTCGGTGGCTGGAGTACAACTTCAAGAGACAGAAAATGAGAGAGATCTAGGAGTAAACATACTGGCAGATTTGTCTCCAGAAATACATATAAATGGCGTAGTAAGGGCAGCATATGCATTCTTATCAAATGTAAGGGTAGCCTTCAGGCACATGAACAAGGAAATGTTCAGAAATATTTATGTAACCTATGTGAATCCACACTTGAAAAAGGCACATAGCTAAGCTTGAAAAAGTTCAAAGACATGCCACGAAACTGGTGCCAGAAATACGCAATCTCAGTTATGATGAGAGGCTGAGGGAATTAGACTTACCATCACTCGAAGCTAGAAGATTGAGGGGGGGATATGGTGACAGTCTTTAAATTCCTTCATGGTTATGATAGAGTGGATAGGGATCGATATTTTGATATGGCTGGCTCTAGAACTAGAGGTCATAGTTTGAAGCTTGGTAAGAAAACTTCTTTGCAGGATGTAAGGAAATACTTTTTCAGTGTAAGAGTAGTTGATAATTGGAATTGGCTAAGCGAGGAGGAAGTTAATGCTATCTCAATCCATAGTTTTAAGGACAGGTATGATAAGTATCACTAAGTATAAAATGGAAGCGATCAGGAGACGGGAAGATACGAGCTTTGGGCTCTTTCCCGTAAACACAATTAGGTAATCACACACACACACACACACACACACACACACACACACACACACACACACACACACATACACACACACACACATATATATATATATATATATATATATATATATATATATATATATATATATATATATATATATATATATATATTACACACATACACACACACAGTCCTAATTATAGTTTTTATTTTGCATTTGTGTCGATACATTTTATTATTTATTTTCTGTTGAATTTTTGTAAATATGTATTTTACCTATACCAAGTAATAATAATAATAATAATAATAATAATAATAATAATAATAATAATAATAATAATAATAATAATAATAATAATAATAAAAGTACCATTGAAGCTATCGCCTTAAACAACATACATGACGTAAGCATCCATCAGATGACGTCAGAGTTGATTTTTTGAAGGGAAAAGGAATCCAATGGAGGAGAAGAAGAAGAAGAAGAAGAAGAAGAAGAAGAAGAAGAAGAAGAAGAAGAAGAAGAAGAAGAAGAAGAAATAAGAGTAAAATCTGGTTTGTATGGAATATATGATTCTCCAGAGACGTAGTTTAGGAATCATAGTTATCAGAGTAGGCACTTATTGAATGAAGGAATTTACCAGTAAAGTAAATGCAGTTGATACGCTGACTAGGTTTTCCTAGGGCAGTGTGTGTATGTGTGTGTGTGTATGTGTGTGGTGTGTATGTGTGTGTGCGTGAGAGAGAGAGAGTCAAGTAGTGAGAAATATATAGATAGATATAGATAGATGAATAGACAGGTATATATATATATATATATATATATATATATATATATATATATATATATATATATATATATATATATATATATATATATATATATATATATATAGAGAGAGAGAGAGAGAGAGAGAGAGAGAGAGAGAGAGAGAGAGAGTCGCTTTTCTAAAATGGAAATGTTGAGATAAAAAACTTTAAGGAATCATCTGTGAGAGGTAAATCGCAGTCGATCTGGTATCGATGATCCCACGGCTCTCCTCTGAGCAAAGAGAGAAAAAAAAAATGCATTGGCTGCCGTTATGCCGGTCATTATCTGCTGGCAAAGCTCAGTCCATTAATGCTGGAAAACAGTCGTCTCCGTGGCAAAATGGTAGCGTCCGCGACTCTGAGGCGGCAGGTCGAGGGTTCGCGCCCCGTCACGGACTGAGGTTAGTAAGGGCATACACTCAGGGTAACGATTACATCTGCCAAAACAAGTCCTTCGCAAGAAGGCAACCGTCCTAGCCCTTAGTTGAAAAGGGAGTTCGTGACGTAAAACCGAAACCAACCAACCTTTAATGCTGGGAAACAGTCGTCGTTGTTCCTGAAGTTGTAATTCGTTGTGTGCCCCCCCCCCACCCTTTCTTAGCTCCGTTGGTAGGGGTAGTAGGAATGATATTGCATAGGCCCATTAAATGTTTAAAAATTAAATTTCTAAATGAAATTAGAGATTAATATTTTTAAGTTTTCCCTTTCAGGAATGCATAATTGTTTGTGTTGTTACTGTTTTGTTTCAAAAATATAATACAGTACTTCGTGGATTATAGAGAGATTACAGTTACTTTTATAGTTTGCAATTTGTATAATTCCAAAAATTTATGTCATAACGACAGAAATTCGCTTGACAGAGACGTAAATAGATAGATAGATAAATAGATAGATAGATGAAGAGAGAGAGAGAGAGAGAGAGGAGAGAGAGAGGAGGAGAGGAGAGGAGAGAGAGAGAGAGAGAGAGGAGAGAGAGAGAGAGAGAATATGGAAGTTGATAAGTGGATGAGAGATCCACTGCTGTAATTCATCAAGTGGATTTAGGACCTTCATTGATTATTACTCTTAATTTATTGGAACTTAGAATATATTTGAGTTGTAATCTTGCCGTTTTGAAATTTGGATTTCCAGATTTAATCTTCGGCACACACACACACACGCACGCACGCACGCTCGCACACACGCGCGCACGAACGCACGCACGCACGCACGCACACACACACACACACACACACACACACACACACACACACACACACACACACATATATATATAAAATATATATATATATATATATATATATATATATATTATTTATATATATATATATATATATATTATATATATATATATATATCCACTATTTCATGAAATAATGATGATTCATAATCATCCTACAAAAGCAGAAAACTGCATTATTATTATTACTATTATTATTATTATTATTATTATTATTATTATTATTATTATTATTATCATCATCATCATTACTTTTATTAACTCCCTCTCAAGTTTTATTTAATCAAGTACAAAATATACCTCAAGTTCCTCATATTGTCTCTTTCCTTACAGAATGACGTCACAGCATACCTGTTTCCCAAGCTTGAGCTCATGAAGGTGCTGGTAAGTTTTAAATATTCCCTTGTATTTCTTCATATTTTTATGAGTATCTAAAACCCCTCTTGATTTGGATCAGTCGGTTCTTAACCTTCTTCGCGTCATTTACCCCCTTGGACCAGTTTATTCTGAACTTCTATCTAGGCCTATATAAATGAGCCATTTTTCCCCTTATATGAGGAGTGGCTGAGTCAAGGCAAAATGCACCGACTCTTTGGGAAGAGAAAATACAAAGGAGGGGATTCCCAGTCCCCTCGCTCCACCCCCCTGAGGGAGGGGGCTAGAATACTTCGTGGTCCCCTGCGTGTCGTATGAGTCGACTAAATTTCTGAACATAACAATGAAAATATTGAAATACAGTTTCAGTTATTCGATACACTTTAATTGTAATAATCAACGGATTCACAATTTTAAGTATTATGATAATTTTTTTTATCAAAATCAGCAATTAAGTAAAAACAAATAAACACACACACACACACACACACACACACACACACACACACACACACACACACAGACACACACGTATAGGCCTACACACTCGGAACGGACAAAAATACTAACATTGAATATTGAAATCTGATCAATTAGGCTTATTCGAATTTATAGGCATTATAATATCGGCTAATTATAGTTCCACATATGCAGTCACCGTGGCTCAAGCGTTAACGTCCGTGACTCTGAGGCGTCAGGTCGAGTGTTCGCGCCCCATCATGGTCTGAGGTTAGCAAGGGCATGCACTCAGGGTAACGATTACATATGCTAAAACAAGTCCTTCGCAAGAAGACAACCGTCCTAGCCCTTGGTAGAAAAGGGAGTCCGTGACGTAAAACCGGAACAATACTATCAGCCAATTATAGTTGCACATATGTCCGTGGGAAACTTGTATATTCTTTTGATCAGGGAATAATTTTTTTTGGGTCATACAGAATAATGTGTATTTTTATGATCAAAAAGAAGAAAAAAGAAAAATTGAATTTTCATTATTCGACTCATTTTAATTATTCGAAGTTACAAAAATAGGATTTTTAATTAATTTGAATAATTACCTTGTTTCTGCGCTCAGAACAGAAGGAAAAAAATGAATAGAATGAACCAAAAAGTATGTTTCGATTTAATTATTCATGTTAATAGAAATAGACATTCTAGTCAGTTAGTATGTGTAGTTGCTTCTGTTGAATTTATCTCCTTTGAAGCAAGAAAGTCGGGTTAGGTACTGTTTGGCGCCTCTTTTTTGGCGCAGCTGTTTTGGCGCCACCTTTTTGGCGAAGTGGTAGCTTGTGAATTTGAGTCGTCAGGTCGAGAGTTCGCGGCCCGCCACGCTCTAAGGATAGAAAGGGCATTCGCTAAGGGTAACGGTCACACTTGCCAAAACTAAAATCCTTCGAAAGAAGGCACCGTCCTAGCCCTTAGTAGATTAGGGAGTCCGTGACGTAAAACCTATCATGAGCAATGAAGCATCATTGTAGTTACAATCTCATGCAAAAAAGAACAAAAACATATATATATATATATATATATATATATATATATATATATATATATATATATATATATATAGATATATATATATATATATATATATATATATATATATATATATATATATATATATATATATATATATATATATATATATTCACGCTCTAGGCAATTGGTTAGAATACTCAACTCGAGAGGTGACACACCCGCGCCCGAACCCACAGCGGGGCGTTTGGAAGGGCATCCTGCCTTGATTCCCCAGCATCAAATTTGTCCCTGTACATTCCCATAATTGAGAATAATAGTAAAGAAGTACTGTGCCTGACAAACGCGGATTCGATACCACTTCGGGGCGTTAGGAAGGTCATCCAGCCTTGATCCCCCTGCTCCAATCTGTGTTCACCCTTTTTTCATAGGGACTACTGAGTCACATTAAATGGGGATATTGTCTGTCTGTCTAAAATTCAGCTCACGACAGAGAATTATGTTCATTTCACCTAATTGACATTTTAGACCAAAGTGAACATTAAAGAAAAATGTCTGTCTAAAAGTCAGCTCACGAAAGGGAAATTATGTTAATTACACCTAATTGACATTTTAGACCAAACTGAACATTAAAGAAAAAAAAAGAAAAATAGACAAAGTGGCTAATCAGCTGCTGTGAAAGAAAAAGGAAAGATCTATCTATCTACCTTGGCTGTTTCCCCCCCCCCTTTAATTTGGGGGGGGAGTAGCCGACATAATAAAAAAGAAAAAATATAAATGCGACAGAATTAAAATTAGAAAGTAAAGCAAATGTTTACATGCTTGATTAACGTAGAACGAGTGAAAGTGCAAAATGCTTGTGTTTTGTGTTTGAACGTTTGACAAACAGACAACTAGATGCTTGAATAGACAGGCAATTATTTTGACAGGTAGTCCCACGAAGGATGAAATAGAGAGGCGGATGGGTTGAGATGGAAAGTGTACCTGTACAATGTACGACAGTGTTACATTTCACAATAATTGCACAGTACATGCTAAGTGTGATATTAATATGCAAGAAATAAATGTCTATATATAAGAAAAATTTAACTGCGGTGAGAGAGAGAGAGAGAGAGAGAGAGAGAGAGAGAGAGAGAGAGAGAGAGAGAGAGAGAGACGGAAATATTCATCATTCCATGTTGTTCATGACCATGGAAACATCGCCATAATCATGGTTAATGGTGAGAGACACAGCCAGGTGAAAGCAGGCCCACGGCGGAAGCTGAGAGCACTTCAGGAGGAGGAGGAGGAGGAGGAGGAGGAGGAGGAGGAGGAGGAGGAGGAGGAGGAGGAGGTAATTAATAAGCAGAGAAAGTAGTGGTGGAGAAGGATGAGAATAAGGAAGAAGGCTATTTGGGAAAGTGTTGTATTTAAAGGAATATTTCAAAGAAATGGTGTTTATATATATATAT
>JAXCGZ010000183.1:37500-42500 GCA_037179515.1 Halocaridina rubra
GTATTGTTCCGGTTTTACGTCACGGACTCCCTTTTCTACCGAGGGCTAGGACGGTTGCCTCCTTGCGAAAGACTTGTTTTGGCAGATGTAATCGTTACCCTGAGTGCATGCCCTTGCTAACTTCAGACCGTGACGGGGCAATATTCTTTTTAGACCATATATATATCACCTTTGTATATGGTCTAAAAAAGAATATATTTTGAATGTAGGTCAACTCCGATTTTTAGACCATATAAACGTCTTTGAGTATGGTCTAAAAAAATGAGTGGACCTGCTTATCAAGACCAACATACCACATAAATGGCCGACAACAACTACTTGGAAACAGAATTAAATGAAGAAATACTTAAATAAATCAATAAAAATGTAAGAGAAGCAAATGGAGAGAGAACTATTATAAACGAAAATTAGTTATGAAAATATCCAGTGGTCTATAAAGGGCGGTTTACACGGTCAAACGGTTCGTCGAACGCGGTTCGACAGACAAGTGTTAGAAGTGATGTTCGAACGTGTGAATGGGGTATTTGGTTGTCGAACACGTTCTACAAACGTGTTCGACAACCAAATACCCCGTTCACACGTTCGAACATCACTTCAAACACTTGTCTGTCGAACTGCGTTCGACGAACCGTTTGACAGTGTAAACCGACCTTTTAAAGTCTGGCCAACGTGCATACGCCCTTGTCAACCTCTATTGATCGAAAGATGATAAGACTATGACTCATTCATATCAACGAGAACTTAGGCTGATGTAATATGACATTTAATGGATTCTCCTGAAGCCTCTTCTAGTATGAACCATAAATATGGAAGAATCATGGCGGTTTCCATGTTTGGTTATTTAATTCACATAATTTTAACTTCCATTTTTTTTTTATTATTATGGTAGTGGTCGTGATAGCTCAGTGGTAAAGTGCGCGTGTCGGGAAGCTCCTGACGTGGATTCAATCCCATGACGGTGTGATTGGGAGAGCATCCAGGATTTAAAAGGCGGTTTACACGGTCAAACGGTTCGTCGAACGCGGTTCGACAGACAAGTGTTTGAAGTGATGTGCGAACGTGTGAACGGGGTATTAACTATTCTAAATTTAAATGCTTAAGTCAGTGTTATTGCATATATAAAAAGGGCATGCACTCAGGGTAGCGATTACACCTGCCAAAATAAGTCCTTCGCAAGAAGGCAACCGTCCTAGCCCTTGGTAGAAAAAGGAGTCCGTGACGTAAAACCGGAACAATTATAAAGAAGATAGACTCTAATATTGTCCCTTCGTGGAACTTAGGGAGTGCCTGACGCACAGGTGTCAATATATTGCCCTCAAAACAGGTACATCCACAAAAATATATGTACAATTCAGATTAGATATCCTCGAAAGGAAATAATATTAGAAAAAATAAAATCAGTTCTTTTGTTATTTATCGTTCCGTTTTCTTTATCACAGATACCCCGTTTTCTGGTTCCCTTTCCATTGTCTTAATCATTTGTCTCTGTCACCGGATGTATATTTGACCTTCCCATAAAAGAGATACAATAGTCTTTACTAACTTCCTTCTGTAAGGAGAGAGAGAGAGAGAGAGAGAGAGAGAGAGAGAGAGAGAGGAGAGAGAGAGAGAGATTTTTCTCATATCTTAAGCAAAATAAAAGTAAATCTTGTTATGAAACGAAAGTGAATGTACTGAAAAACGAATAATTGAAAAGGGAAGTTTTTTAAATATAATGTAAAATAATCGTTGAAAGTGGTATATATGGATAATATAAAAAAAGAAACAACTCATTAAGTGTTTAAAACATTATTATTATTATTATTATTATTATTATTATTATTATTATTATTAGTAGTAGTAGTAGTAGTAGTAGTAGTAGTAGTAGTAGTAAATAAAACAGTGCAAACCATAATTATATTCTAATGATGATATTTCTTGCATGTTTGCTTTCAATTCCATAACTCAATTCCTGACTTTTTATCTGTCCAAACAAGCGAGGAAGAGCACTGCGCCACCATTATGCTGATTAATCCCTCGTTTAAAAGTTTGAAATGAGGATGTTTGGCGCTGCTCTCGAAAGCAAAGTTTTGTTCTCTCTCTCTCTCTCTCTCTCTCTCTCTCTCTCTCTCTCTCTCTCTCTCTCTCTCTCTCTCTCTGAATTGTTTTTATTATTATTATTATTATTATTATTATTATTATTATTATTATTGTTATTATTATTATTAATATTAGTATTATTATTATTTCAGGCAATTGAAATTTGACTGACTTTACTTAGTAACTGTACTATATATATTAGCGATTTTATGAAATATTACCTCCAAAATCAGCATTCTTCTTCTTCTTCCAATATATGCAAGTTACGAGGCATGGTCAGGTCACAGGTCCCGCCCAAACTGTTTCAAAGGAACGTAACACAGGAAATAATTCGGAGAACTTTATTTCCAACGTACATTGGGTATTCAAATAGCATGGACTCGAATCTTGGTCAGGTCATAGATCTCACTTAAATTATTCTAAAGGAAAGTAAAATACTTAGGAAATATAATTTAAAAATGTAAACCATGGACGATACACTTATATAAAAACAAGCGTTACATACCAACGAATTATAAGGTAGACGCAGGTAACGTTTGCTGTACAAGGACTGAGAGTGCGAATGGGAAACGTTCATTATCGAATATATGTCGAGTGTGTTCATTTATCAGTCCAGTTTGTTCACATTCTTCCTTGCTTGTCTATTCAGTCCATTGTGGTTTTGGCAGTTGAATAGGGAGGAGCAGGGGGAAGGGGGAGGGGTATATCATTTTTCTACCTCCCCCTCCCTAGATGTTACCTAATACATCACTCTTAGCTCCCCCCATACCGTCATTTTTTTTCCTTATATAGTAAAGGAGAAAAGATGACTCATCACCATCGTAGCCTTTTTCGTACGGTGACAGAGTGACCACAGTCTCTCTCTCTCTCTCTCTCTATTAATTTATATTTCTCCTTTCTCACGATGTGGGTTTATGGATTGGTTAATTATGAGTCGAGTTGAAATTTTCTCTTTTATTTTGAAGGTTTTTCGCAAGTTTTATTGTTTATCGATGTTCGTAACTTTAGTGTTGCTTCTTTTTTTACTGTTTAGTATATCTGAATTTTTAGGTATGAGAATTATAGTAGTAGTAGTAGTAGTAGTAGTGGTAATAATAATAATAATAATAATAATAATAATAATAATAATAATAATAATAATGATAATAATAATAATAACAATAATAATATTAATAAAAACAATAATAATAATATTAACAATGACGATAATAATAATAATAATAATAATAATAATAATAATAATAATAATAACAATAATAATAATAATAAAATGATAATAATAAGAATAAGAATAACATGCGTACATACACATACAATGAAACCTTCATGAGTACTTTACTTTCGTTTTCGGTCGAGTGCGCATGTGAAGATTCTCTCTCTCTCTCTCTCTCTCTCTCTCTCTCTCTCTCTCTCTCTCTCTCTCTCTCTCTCTCTCTCTCTCTCTCAGGTAGAACCAGAACTTGAAACCATTAATCATTTTGAATTTCTTGATACCAACGTAATATTTTTTCTCTCTTTCGCGGTTTACTAAAGTGAGATATTTACAATTTTCGAAATATTTTATTACAACTTTTTATTTATAGTTTGAGGGTTCCTACTACTACTACTACTACTACTACTACTACTACTACTACTACTACTACTATTATTATTATTATTATTCCAGGGGTTATTGGAACACCATTATCCTCTCCTACTTAGTCTCTTTCAACCTCTGGTGAAGAGATGTCGCTAGGCACTGATCCTCTGAACTAATAATAATAATAATAATAATAAACCTTTATTTCCATCACAATACAATGGGTATTCGTCAGCCGGGGCAAGCCCCAATCCCCCACTGTGGTGCCCAACCACAGCAATACCTGCCAGTAAACAGCTTAAACTCTCGGTCTTGGACGGGAACCGATCTCTCGACCTCCTGAATGCGAGGCCAGCGCGTTACCACTGTACTAGCCAGCACGAAGGGAATGTGTGCGTGCAATCGTGTGTACTCCCTTATGCCATTATATACATAAACACACTTACATATGCACACAGACGCATTTATCTAAGGAATATTATTCTAGTGTATGCACTTATTGTACAGGTCACATATAAAGAGGTCAATGAACTCAATATAATCATGACAAAAAAGAATGAAAGTGTATAATGATAAGATGCTCTTTTATAATAGGAGTGCCTGTGGCACAGTCCTCATATAAATATACCTATAAGCTAGTTAGTACTTACATCAATAGGAGTAAAGAATAATAAAAGATATACTTTAAAGAATGGATTGCCTGGAGCACAAGGCTCATATAGATTATTATCTGTCTAGATAATTTTCTGGTTTTACGTCACGGACTCCCTTTTCTACCAAGGGCTAGGACGGTTGCCTTCTTGCGAAGGACTTGTTTTGGCAGATGCAATCGTTACCCTGAGTGCATGCACTTGCTAACCTCAGACCGTGACGGGGCGCGAACCCTCGACCTGACGCCTCAGAGTCGCGGACGCTACCGCTTGAGCCACGGTGACTACATTATCTGTCTAGATAATAAATTATGAAAAAGAAAACCAAGAATATTTTGTTAATATTATTAATATAATATTTGGAGTGGTTGTTACAAAGACCTTAGGGAATTAATTGTGAACTACTTAAACTTATGAATTAATATGAACTATGAATACTAATATAAAAAAAAATAATATCGAAAATTTTATCCATAATTCAGTAAGAGTACATCTCCTCCCATAAAAATTGTACAAATAATCCATAAAATTCACTTTCTCCACCCTACGTTGTCGTAATGCATTCTGACTCACGTACCTCGGATATGCCCTGTTGAATATGCATATGTATGATAGTGTATACATACATGTGCGCATGATTCCGCATATATTTCATTGTACTGCATAGGGTTGAATGTTTACCAAACGGGGGG
>JAXCGZ010000183.1:52500-57500 GCA_037179515.1 Halocaridina rubra
TTCAGACGGTCTTTGGTCATTTTCTTCTCTCTGTCTCTCAACACAAACACCGCTACCCCTCCATATATATATATATATATATATATATATATATATATATATATATATATATATATATATATATATATATGCAAAATAAACTGTTATATCACAACACAATATGAAGCAAACAAAGGCCCATAAATAAAACACAAAAAGAAGTGAAGATGTACTATATATTACGACTGGACTCCAGTCCTCTTCAGGTACAAATGAATTGATAAATACACACACACACACACACACACACACACACACACACATATATATATATATATATATATATATATATATATATATATATATATATATATATATATATATATATGTATATATATATATATATATACATATATTTGTATATATATATATATATATATATATATATATATATATATATATATATATATATATATATATTCTCACGTGTACGTCTCTTGTCGTATGACTTCCGTCATGCTGAAGCCCGTCCGTCATGCTGAAGCCAGAATCTGAAACTTGTAACAAATCTTGAGGGGTAACGGTTGGTCGAGGGCACAGATATTTTATTACATGCCCTCACTTTTATTGAGTTTTGGGTGCAGACCATGTTTCCCATGGGACCACCAAGATTTATGGCTAGGCACCTGGAACTAATGTGGGAGGCTTGTTTTCTGCGGTACGGCCAATGTTTGTAGAAAGTGTCAAGGAGATATATGACCGGAACCATGAGACTTAGGATCTGGCATGAGTACCTGGAGAGGGTAGGAAAGGCCAGGAAGTTAGCCATTTCCTAAACCACAAGAAACACAAACATGTGGCCCGTACGTAAGTACATGCCCTGGAGAGATGCCCAATAGCTCCTCCCCGGAAGTAGGCGGGACTCCACTTCGAACCTGGCGCTGATTTGCAGGACTAGATGTCACTTGATTTCATTGGCAGGATTGGATGTCAAGCCCCGCCCTGCCCTTGGGGTATTTCAAGAACCACCCAGGGCAGACACAGTTAGTTAGAGTTAGAGACCGGGCCTTGCCAGCAGCAGAGTTAACACAGTACAGCTGAGTTAGCCTCCCCCTCTTGGGGGTAGGACTCAGGAATTAGTCGTAACAGGAACTGTAGTAATAGGAGCTCTGAGTACATAGATGTTAAAATAAGAATAAACGAATATAAATCCTTACGTATTTTCACCAACCACGCTACCATAATTATAATAATATAACGTAGGAGCAAAACCTCTACGTCAGTGGTGACACTCGGTGGGATAATAAAACCCCTACGTCAGTGGTGGCCAGCTCGGGATCAATCCACGCCGACACTTGACCGAAGAGAAAGAAGGAAAAAAAAAAAATAGAAGTATAAAAAAATATATAGCATCTATGGAAGAAAAGTACAAGTGAAGAAACTTCAAGACGCTTACCAGCAGTGAGAGAGTGACACCGAGAAAGTCAGAGCTCCCCCTTCACTTACAGTATCATATTATGAGATCCAGCCACTCTCCCCCGCCTCCGTATTGGCAAGGCCCCCACCCCGTGCCCTGGTTGTAAAGACGCCTCGAGTCAAAAATTCACTTTTATACCTCGACGGCGCAAATGTAAAAGACCGCGAATGTCCGTCCATAATTCCCGCGACCGACTTCCTGAAATACTTGGGTCTGCGGATGAGAAGTGACGAGTGGTCAAATAGAGAATATTATAAAACTTTGAAGGAACTATTCCTAAGATATTTCTTAGTAAGCCGAAGTGTGACCGGAGCATTGAGTGAAAATGCCCATTACAAGAAGTATAAGTTGCCGGATCCGACCAAGAAGACGGCGATTCGTCGATTTTACTCGAAGAGAAGAAGGAGAACCCCCTCCTTCCTTGCCTTCTGCCATGAAGTTCTTCCGGACCACCTCCTTAAAATAGCTAAGTACTTGTGATCTGTATCCAGTGAGTAATGGGACAATTAGTAAAAGAAATTGAGGTCGGTGGACGCCGCCATTTTATCTTGTAGTTATGCTTTGACTCAGCCAACCCGCCTATGAGGGGTGTGGCGCTTAATAAGTTGATAAAAGTAGAATTTCTGTACCCATTACTAACATGGATAATTTGTACTAATAGCTATAAGCAGTAATAAACTCCATTTTTGTTATAATTTGAGTAATGTAAAGAAATTTCGTTGGAAGTGCGTTCCATTTATTTGTATTAATGCTTAGATTGAATTTTAAGAACGCGAATGTATCGATTTTTTAATTGACAAATTTAATGCACGTGAAATCACTATTACAGTATATTAATTTCTTAAGTGTAAGAATTATAGTGAGTAATATACTTGAATCCGCTTTTAAGGTTTTACTTAGAACACGTGTGATTTTCGAGAAAGGAATGTGGAAGTGACCATTCGATCTCCCAACCTCGTTATTATAAATCTGTAGTAATTGTACTGATCCTTGATATTTTAAAGTACGTGTAAAATCATTTTTATATAAATTTCTTAAAGCGTAAGAAATAGAGTGTTAAGATTGCGCCTGTTTTCAAGGTTCTTTCTTTTTTGTTTGTTTTTTTTATCCGCGGGAGTAATGTTTTAGCGAAAGAAAGACATAAATGACAGATTGTTTTTTAATGTTGTTATGATGAAGGGATTAACATTACGATACGTGTGTGGCATTTTATTTTTGAAGAATAAGAAATTTTGTGATATTGTTTAGAGATGAGTTTTTTATTTCGCGCCATGCAGGCGAAAGTAAGAGTAAATTAGAGTAATTTGTGCTGTCCTAGAATAGGGAAGGTTTTTCAGTGTCACCCAAACGTAGCTTCAAGGGAGTAGAATGTTTGTTTGTTCGTTAGAATGGGACTTAGGACTAGTGAGGCAGTCTGTGACCGTGCGGCCCAACCGAGATTTCACCCTTACTCTTCTTACAACCAACGTTGTAAATTAAAGGGAATTTTACAGAAAGGGGACGATTGCTTTGTAAGTGATGCAGCGAGTGAGGCAGAGAATGAGTATGAATGACTGGGGGTATAATGGGGGGTTGCTCTAGGGGGTGAAATCGCGGAAAGCACCGTTAGGAAGCATGATTGGGGAGTCTGCGAGGATCGTTCCCCTGCTCCGCCAGGTCCTTCTGCATGCCATATCAGAGTGTATTTATGGGAGGTGATGCGCTGTTGCCATATCTAATGAGGGATATGTTTGAGAAAGTAATTCTCCACCTGCCCAGATATGGTTGAAATGCCAAGTTTGTTTTATTTTTGTTTTGTCCCCTACTCCGCCATTGAGATTATTATTCGATTTCCGAGAGATTCCAAGATAGATGTTACGTGATAAAGGACGTGAATCTATGAATGATTCTTTATTTTCTTTGCTAGCTGCAGTATATACATTATTTGTCTGAAGAGATATGTTAGATTGATAAAATAAAACTTTGCGAGTTTTAGCCATGATAATGTTTTATCAAAATTATTTCAGCTTGGTCATAAAGAAAGAGTGAGAGCTGACAATAAACGTAAGACTCTATCGATAGTCATTGCTAACGTTTGTTCACGTTCATTTGTTTATTTATTTTATTATTAGAGATACTCTGCGACACTTTTTTATTTTCAGTACAAGTTAAAAGGAAGAGGCCCGTCTCAGCTGACACAGACTGGAGGCCACGACGTATTTCAAGGTCGCCCAGTCTCTCTCTCTCTCTCTCTCTCTCTCTCTCTCCTACCTTTCACTCGACTCTGAGCCTGACAGAGGCTCCGTTCAATGCTAAAAGAACGTTGCTGTCTTTGATTTTTTGTGTGTGTTTTTTCCAGCGAAGCTAGGCGATAATTGTGCCTACATTTCATTGCAGTCAATAGATTGTTGCATGCTGTTATTGCATAAATACTGATAAGATATCGGTAGTACCGCCATTTGCATAAATATTTTTGCCACATGCCGCAACTGTTTAGAGAATAGATAGAACTCCCATTGACAAATTGTGGAGCCAGCGAGTTGCCACTTATGCTGTATATATATACATTGATTATGACAGCAGGAATTTAAATATTAAAAGAGACTGTGTTAGAATGAGCATTGCTATGAAGTATAAGTATAGAACTCTGTTCTTACTTCTGAATGCCAGTCTCCATTGTATATATATTGATATTTCTGATTTAGTATATTTATTTTTATTGTTTATTATTCTTATTTTTAGATCATGATTATTAGTAATGTTGTTATGTTGACTGATATTGTTGCTATCTCTCAATGGCCTGTTGCTAATTATTATTTTTGAAATGAAATCAGCAGTAACTTGATGATTTGTATCTTTTATCTGAATTCATACTTGATGTTACTGTAGCCACCGCTAATAAGAATGTTTCTTTAGTGGCTTTTCTCAGCATTTAATGATTGTTCTTTTTGACATTTATAGTAGAGTAATGCTATGTAGCAGTTTCTCAGCTAAGCCCTAAGTATCTTGGAATAATAATCTAGTTGTGTAGACACATACCTTCCATTACCACCCTATTCCTAGGCAGCCCCGACCTGCAAGTTCTAAAAGTCTTTAGATTTTGTCCGCTCAGACAAGTCCCTAGTGCCCATTGAATAGAGATTGCAATCACTTGCAGTTGCAGGGGAGGCAAAGTATAGCCTCGATTACCAACGTATGGCCATTGTTGGTACCCTGAAGTCATAGGGAACCTTTCTTACAACTGTAGTAGTGACAGAGGTTCAAATTTTCATCCCGAGATCTGCTTCGAAGGTACGTGTGGATGGCCGTACGGAAGAGAATCGCTGTGACGTTGCAGGTCTCCTGCGTGGTGGTCTTAGTCAAGATCGGCCGAGGGCGGGACGAGGAAGCCGGGCTGGAAGGATTAGAGAGGTGCCGAATCCTTCCTTTTTGTCTTGCCTATCCGAGTAACGGAGATATGGCAACAAACCTGGGCCTGCAGCAAGGACGGCGAGGGAGTGAAAAAAAATGAATCCCCGAGGGAAACCGTGGAATCGCACCTAGCAAGAATTCATGAGCAAGAGAC
>JAXCGZ010000183.1:62500-115360 GCA_037179515.1 Halocaridina rubra
GCAGAGGATATGCTCTCCTTCTTAAATCGAAATAATTTATTTATTTAACTGCCACAGCAGGAAAACAATCGTGGAGGCTGTGAGAGCAGCTGTAATAAATATGTGTTATGCAAGGTCCAAAATATTGAAGATTTTGCTGCTAAAATCGCTCTTAGGCATTGCAATAAATTTAACCAGTCAACACCATTTATTATGGATTTAAACGGCTCCAGGTAAAAGACCAAATGAAATTTGACGTGGTGATAACTATGTACAAGTTAATGAAAGGTATTATACCAAAAGGTGTTATAAGTATCAACACAGTAGATCTATTAAAAAAAAAAATCGGCTATCACAAAAACTTGTGATTCCAAGAATAAGAAAAAAATAGGGTCTCAACCTTTGGAACAGACTCCCAAAGGACATATATGAAAATAAAAAAAAATGTATCAGAAATCAAAAAAGTATCTGAGAGGATATATTGTAATGTTTGAATAGGTTAGTGTACTGTACTTATACTCTATGTCTGTATGGATATAATATTATCATATTTCTCTGTATTTGTTTGCTGCAAAGTATGAACAAGACCCTGAGACTGATTCAAGCGTCCCACTGTGCTCAAACAGACACTGGGGAAGATGTGTTCACAATGACACCGCACATAGTTTTAGCTAGCGGAAAACAGCTCATCTTACCTAACGTTAGTGTGCTAGTGTTACAAAACCTTTCATTTTTTTCCAACGCCATGGTCACATGCGTGAATATTGCATGTGATAAACACATATATGGTTTTTCGTAATATGTAGTATTAGTATTTTTATATATGTGTATATATATGTATGTATGTATGTCTGTCTGTCCCGTCCTGGTGTCACAATCATTAAAAAGAATATATATATTTTGTAAAATTGCACCATAAGTTTTACCTGAATTTCTAATTGCCGGTACAACTCCTTTTGATCTGATGTAAAGAATTAGATAATAATAATAATAATAATAATAATAATAATAATAATAATATACAAACACAAACAAACATACACACACACACAAACATACTCATACACATACTGCTCGGGAAAGTTGTGTCATAGAATCGTTCCAGGGAGCAACCATGCATATAAACAGACTCAAGCTAGGATTCACCAACAATTTACTTGCTTCTTCTTACGATTAATCTTACCATGTAAGTTTACGTTACCAGATCGGTGTATGTCTAAATGCATTCGATATTTCCAGTTAACCCTTTTAAGATGCGCAAATTCTCGGGAATTTATCGAAAGGGATTCTGGTAAAGTTTGCTTTTAAGAGTGACGTCAGTGGTAAGATTTTCTTTTTTATGTTTAGTGAATATGGTCATTTATTCTTAAGTTTACTTGCTCATTACCAACATTCTTAGTTGCTCAAAAGGTAAAAGAGAATGTTAATGCTGGGATTAGAGAGAGAGAGAGAGAGAGAGAGAGAGAGAGAGAGAGAGAGAGAGAGAGAGAGAGAGAGAGAGAGAGAGAATCAGATATCATATCTGCAAATTATAAAGGAGAGAGAGAGAGAGAGAGAGAGAGAGAGAGAGAGAGAGAGAGAGAGAGAGAGAGAGAGAGAGAGAGAGAGAGAGAGAGAGAGAGAATCAGATATCATATCTGCAAATCATAAAGGAGAGAGAGAGAGAGAGAGAGAGAGAGAGAGAGAGAGAGAGAGAGAGAGAGAGAGAGAGAGAGAGAGAGAGAGAGAGAGAGAGAGAGAGATAATCAGAAATCATATCTGCAATTTATAAATGAATACTCTTTTGATTATTTCTTTGTAGAATACGAAGTTTTTCCCACGACTTGGAGATGGTGAACTTCGAGCATTTCTCCTTTAATTTAAAACCAATAAGTGAGTACGTAAGTCTAAAAGACAGACAGACAGACAGATAGAAAAAAATAGTATATAAAATTAATTAGGAGTAATGAGATTTTGTAATTCATACAGTACTCACTCACTGTACCCTATGATGTACTGTAATTACAAAACTATATATGGAATACCTCCGTAATAGGATTCACAGTTGTACAGAGACACTAACAAAATAATGAAATGAAAAAAAAATCATAAAATATTTTTTATGAAAATATATATAAAATCCTCTTATGAGAATATATATAAAATCCTCTTATGAAAATATATATAAAATCCTTCACCATCCATAACTAAAAAAAACAGGAAAAATAGGATTAAAATATATTTAAAAAAAGGAACATAGAATGACACAGATGACATTACAAATAGATTAAAATAAAAATTAAATGAAATAAAATATGTGAAATGACTCAATAATATGTTCTGTATTAACCGTATATCCCACACGTATTTTTTTTTTATTTTTTTATTTCCGAATTCAGACTGTAACCAGAAGATGACTAGACAACCCGAAAGCACCCAAACAAGAATGCGGAAGAGGAGAATAAGTGATTATCGTGCAATGGAATTAACCCAAAAAGTCCCGGAAAGATGCTTACCCCATCACTAATTCGGACAGTAAAATTATATCCATGGATGCTAGAAGCTTGTAATGAGAGATTTATTGTGCTGTTAAAGAGAGAGAGAGAGAGAGAGAGAGAGAGAGAGAGAGAGAGAGAGAGAGAGAGAGAGAGAGAGAGAGTCCTTCACTAAATCCAACTACTGTTTTGATTACCAGAAAGCTAAGAGGCTAAATGTCTACTTTCACACCCCCAGTAAGGGAAAATATATTACATTTATGATAATAATAAATTGTATTTGGTTTGGTTAGGTTGGTTAGATTCACCCTAGTTAAGGAACAAATTGTTGGATACATTTTTCATATTTTAAAACTATATTAATATTTTTTAGTGTTCTAATTTCTCATCACTCGATGGTTAGGTTAAGTTAGTTCAATCCCCTGATAAAAGTGAGTTGATAATTGTAAATTATTTTTAGTTAATATATATTTTAATGTTAACTTTATTTTACTCTTCGGGGGTGCGAAAGTAAACATATACCGCGAGATGAGAAGCCCACTGGAAATAAAGATTAGAATTTCTTTATATAATAATTAATGTAAGCAAAGCAGTAGTACCAGCATTAGTAATAATTATACTGTATGTAGCTACGAGAAGGCTCTTAGGCCGCTTTCACACCAAAGTGGCCCGTGGCACGTCGCATGCCATGTGGCACGCCAATTAGAAATGGACATTCGGAAATATATGAAACCTTTCACACAGAAGTGGCGTGGCACATGGGACGTGTCATGTCACTTCAGTGTGAAAGGTTTCATATGTTTCCGGATGTTCGTTTTCAACTGGCGTGCCACGTGGCATGCCACTTGCGACGTGCCACTCTGGTGTAAAAGCGGCCTTAAAAGAAAGGGTTTACCCAATTAAAGTATTTAAATTGATATAGTTTTTTAAAGTAGAGAAAATAAAAGCAATGTTATTGGGCTGCGATTTTTCAAATAAAACTCACCACAGCAAAGAACACATACTCAGTCGCACCGCTCGGCTTTGCTGTTTCTGCTGTGGCTGAGGGACTGCTGTTCTCCTGCTGGACATTGAGGTGGGTGACAAAAAGGGGACTCGAACTGGGGTGAATTATTATGTGAAAAAAGGGGGAATGGTGTGACGTTGTTTTGGGGGACAAATTTATAATGGAATAACACTTTTAATCACATTAAAAAGTAACATATATTCAGTCACACTTTTTCAGTATTTTTTTTTATATTTTTAAATCACATTAAAACAACAATTGGCTACACTGATATCTGATTAATTTCCTTATAATTAATATTCACTATGGCTATCCTATTGGAATAATTCAATACTGAAAGCCGAACCACACTGGATATAAACTCGAACTAAGAATCCCCATTTAAATTTTTCAGTTTATTTATTCAATTATTCATTTTATATACATATAATTATGTCATAAAATATATTTTTATTTGTTATTTTTTTCGTGAGAAGACTAGTAACAAATTGGCACAAAATATGAGTTGTAACATGTGCAGATGGTTTTCCGCAAGCGACAACGACCTACGATACTTCCACCACGAAGGTTGGTCTGATACTGCTCCATCCCGATTCCCGCAACTCCGTGATTGGTCCCGCCTTCCGTGACGTCACGTGATTCATGACCAATCATACGCCTTCATTGTCGCTATTTTTCTCTCTCGCATCTCCGTCTCTCCGTGTCTCGGTTCCATGTGGATGCTGCGAAACTTTTATTATTTTCTCTCTCTCTCTCTCTCTCTCTCTCTCTCTCTCTCTCTCTCTCTCTCTCTCTCTCTCTCTCTCCGAGAAAATGCTCTTGAAAAAACTCGACGCATTTTGTAATACTGATATTTTCAACACTGAATACAACTAGCATACAAATACATCATACAAATAATTATTTGACCTGGATTTCCAGTGCTGGAGAGCCGAAGAGTATCCTAAAACCGAAGGTGTTAGGTATAGAGGGACATGTGGGTGTGTATGCGTGTGTGTTTGTGTGTGTATGTGTGTGTGGTGTATGTGTGTTTGAGTGAAGCGGGGTGGGGGAGAAGGATCAATAAGACTGCCGGAATGGTAATAGCCGCGTGAGGAACAGAGTTGGTCCGTTTTAGTAAAATGAAGTACAAACAACTTTTGACTGTCTCTTTACGAAGTCTGGCACTACTTATCAGTGCCACTAGCCCAAAGTGTTCCTGTAAGCAGGGAAATGATGCAATAACACAAAGTTCAAGGCTTTTCTCAGTGTTACTGATTGTTGCTAAGTAACTTACCTTTAGTGTGAATGCTAAACCTCAGCTCTTTTCTACCTGATTCGGGCATTTTTGTTATCGATTTATATCAACTGCTAAACAACTTTGGCTGAGAGAGAGAGAGAGAGAGAGAGAGAGAGAGAGAGAGAGAGAGAGAGAGAGAGAGAGAGAGAGAGAGAGAGACTCATCTTGACGTAGTGTCCTTGAAAATCCTACTGTTCAAGGTCAAATTTTTATATCTATCACTATATATATATATATATATATATATATATATATATATATATATATATATATATATATATATATATATATATATATATATATGTGTGTGTGTGTGTGTGTGTGTGTGTGTGTGTGTGTGTGTGTGTGTGTGTGTGTGTGTGTGTGTGTGTGTGTGTGTACTGGGTTTGAGCCGGGTGCTGTTGTGCTGAGATAGTATACACGTAATTTTAGAATTGTTGACATTTCCCTGAAATTTCGGGGCCGAAGTGGCTAAGTAGTAGACCACTAGACTCTGTGACAGTCTCGAATTCAAGCCCACTGCGGAGCGTTATAAAGTACATCTAGTCCTTATTTCCCAACTCCAGCCTGTCTCTGTCCACCCCCATTTGCATGGGGATCAAAAGTGGTATATATATGAAATGCACTTAAATTCTCAGACTTTTATGAAAAACTCTAAGGAGAAATACTGCCTTCTTTCACCTTTTGTTCAACCCCAGAGATGATAATTTTCCTTGATGTAATATTTAGAGTCTTTGGGGTATGTCCTATAATACTCTGCTTGTCTTTATGATTATCTATTTGTCTTATTTATTTATTTTTCCTCTTATTTAATCTTTTCTTTATATTATTTATTCATTTATTTATTTATTTATTTACACTGGCTTAATTACTTTGAAGAGAACTTCAACACCGTCAGTATTATTTTGTTTCGTCATTAACACCATATTTATGGTCACCGCTGTAACGTAGCCGGCAGATTGCTCTACTTGAGAAATTATTGAACCACTGTCGAACCCACAGCGGGGCATTAGGAAGAGCATCCTGCGGTAATTTCCCAGATTAAATTCGTCTGTGTCCACTCTCAAATGGAAACTAACAATGACACTTAAAAAAAAAAAAATCTGCTCTGGTTTTACGTCACGGACTCCCTTTTCTACCAAGGGCTATGACGGTTGCCTTCTACTGATGCATTTACACAGTTTGCCGAGATGACAGGGGGCATCTCGTAGAGAACGCCTCTACCCCCTCCTTCTTTTACCCAAGAGGTTCTTACGAAAACTTGGCTACGAAAAGCGAGCCATAACTTTTATTTATTTATTTAATTATTAATTAATTTATTTAGACTCCTATTTATATATGTACTTATTTGCTTGCTTAATACTCGTACATACATACATACATACATACATACATACATACATACATACAAGCCAAATCTTACAGGAAAGAGAGGGCTGGGCAGATTGCATATTCCTAGACTTCCAGAAAGCGTTTGACACTGTTCCACATGGGAGACTTATTAGGAAGCTGCAATCAATGGCTAGAATAGGTGGAAATGTCTTGGAATGGATAAAAACTTACTTAGAAGGAAGGGAACAGAGGGTTAGAGTAAGACACTCAGTGTCTGAATGGAGAAGAGTTAGTAGTGGAGTTCCACAGGGTTCAGTTTTAGGGCCACTTTTGTTCCTTGTATATGTAAATGACCTACCAGAGTCTGTAAATTCATTCATGAATATGTTTGCAGATGATGCAAAGATTGTGAAGAAAGTAAAAAACGAGAACAATGGTAGAGAACTTCAGGAGGATCTAAATAATCTGCATGAGTGGTCAGAAAAGTGGCTAATGAAATTCAATACCTCAAAATGTAAGGTAATGAGAATGGGTACAAGTGCAAGAAGGCCCAAGCTTGACTACTCGGTGGCTGGAGTACAACTTCAGGAGACAGAAAATGAGAGAGATCTAGGAGTAAACATATTGGCAGATTTGTCTCCAGAAATACATATAAATGGCGTAGTAAGGGCAGCATATGCATTCTTATCAAATGTAAGGGTAGCCTTCAGGCACATGGACAAGGAAATGTTCAGAAATATTTATGTAACCTATGTGAGGCCAAAACTCGAATATGCAGCCCCCTTTTGGAATCCGCACTTGAAAAAGCACATAGCTAAGCTTGAAAAAGTTCAAAGACATGCCACGAAACTGGTGCCAGAAATACGCAATCTCGGTTATGATGAGAGGCTGAGGGAATTAGACTTGCCATCACTCGAAGCTAGAAGAGTAAGGGGGGATATGGTGACAGTCTTTAAATTCCTTCATGGTTATGATAGAGTGGATAGGGATCGATATTTCGATATGGCTGGCTCTAGAACTAGAGGTCATAGTTTGAAGCTTCGGAAGAAAACTTGTTTGCAGGATGTAAGGAAATACTTTTTCAGTGTAAGAGTAGTTGATAATTGGAATTCGCTAAGCGAGGAGGTAGTTAATGCTACCTCAATCCATAGTTTTAAGGACAGGTATGATAAGTATCACTAAGTCTAAAAATGGAACCGATCAGGAGACGGGAAGATACGAGCTTTGGGCTCTTTCCCGTAAGCACAATTAGGTAATCACATACATACATACATACATACATACATACATACATACATACATACATACATACATACATACATACATACATACATACATACATACATGCATACATACATACATGCATACTTACATACATATATACATAAATACATACATACATACATACTTACATGCATGCATGCTTACATACTTACATACATACATAGACACATACATACATACATACAGTGTAGTAGCATGGTGAGTGTACAGAAATTGAGGAAAAATGGCTTAAGATGTAGTAATATATTACAGCATTCTTAGAGTAAAAAATTCAGTGGCATTCCTCAGGGACTTAAGAGTCATCCCAACTTCTTAATAACTTGAAATTAATGTATGTAAATTGAGAACCGGATGATGGAGAAAGAAGAAGAGAAAGAATGGGGAGGAGGAGGAGGAAGAAAAAATGAATGAAAGAAAGAAGAATAAGAAAAAGAAAGGTGGAGGAAGAGGAGAAGGAGGAGTTGGAGGAGGAGGAGGAAGAGAAAGAATGAAAGAAAGAGAAAAGAATAAGAAGAAGAAAGGTGGAGGAGGAGGAGGAGAAGGAAAATGAATGAAAGAAAGAAGAAAAGAAGAACAAAGTTGGAGGAGGAGGCGGAGGAGAAGGAAAGAATGAAAGAAAGAAAGAAGAATAAGAAGAAGAAAGTTGGAGGAGGAGGAAGAGAAAGAAAGAAAGAAAGAAAGAAAGAAAGAAAGAAAGAAGAATAAGAAGAAGAAAGGTGGAGGAGGAGAAGGAGGAGGAGAAGAGAATGAAAGAAAAATAGAAAAATAAGAAGAAGAAAGGTGGAGGAGGAGGAGGAAGAGGAAGAGAAAGAATGAAAGAAAGAAAGAAAAGAATAAGAAGAAGAAAGGTGGAGGAGGAGAAAGAAAGAAAAAAAAGAAGGAAGAAGGGCAGGCATGGGAGATAATGATAGTGAGGGTATCGGTTTTACGTCACGGACTCTCTTTTCTACTACGGGCTAGGACGATGCATTCTTGTGAAGTACTTTGGTTTTAGCAAGTGTAACTATTACCCTGTGTGAATGCCCTTTCTATCCTCACAATATGACGAAGCAAAGTCGCGAGCATTACCACTAGGTCGCAATGGCCACAATTGGATTCATTAATAAATGGATTAAACCCATCCCATTAAGTAGAACACTATCCGAAATAATACTTATAAACTGTATAGAAAAGGAATTATGTTGATTATAGGAGAAATGTTTCAGAAAAGCAAGAAACATTTTTAAAGTACTTTATACTTGTGGGGGCCTCGGTAGCTCATTAATAGAGAGCACAAGTCGGAAAACGACTAACGCGGGCTCGAGCCCTGCACGGGATGTTAGGAAGGGCATTCTGTCTCATTCCCCCAGTTCCAACTTGTCTGTGTCCACCTCTATTCGAATGGGAACTAATTATGACACAATAAAAGGTGCTTTAAGTGGAGCACTTTCCGAAATAATATCTGTAGAACATAAAGGAGTAGATATAAAAAGGCAATGCTAATAGAAATACACATGTCAAGTATGCAAGAACAATCTGAACAACTTTTCTGAAAAAGTACTTTACATTTTGTCCTGGCAAGAAATGAGCTATATGGAAACCATTCCAGATACGAGAAGAATAATCCTTGAATGGACATAGGGAACACGTGTGTGGCTAGCTCCATTGATCGGAAGGAAATAAGGACGGAAGAAAGTTGTCAACTTTCTGGGTAAAGGGTTTGACTTCTTCACTTATATTAGTTTGTCAAGAAAAATTTCAGAGTACTGTAACCCAGAGGATAATAATGGAAAAGGCTTGATGATTACCAGTATCTAGTTATGGTAGTAGTAAAAATGAATTGATCAAATTCTTAATGGTTTCAGAATATTACAGTAATTGCATTCTTGCTTGCTTTTCCTTTAGTGTCCCATTTATTTTGGTACAGTATATCCTACCCTTAGGTGATCAACTGTGTTCAAGTTAATTCAGCAGTACAATGCTGAACAAGCCAATTTTAGCATTACACTTGCTCAGGGTGGCATTGATTTATCTAAAATTATTTAGGGTACCTTTTGAAAGTTATTTGATCAGCGAAACAGTTATGTTAAAACGATCAGAGGAGCGTTTAGCAACTTCTTTGAAGATCATAGGCACAGTTTTATACATAGAATATTTAGTGTGTCCTTTAATAAGGTACTTGAAGATCACTAGAACAATTGTTTATCTAAAACACGTAAGGTACTTTTAATAAGCAGTTTAATGATCGTTGTAGCAGATATAGAAATTACTGTTTGATAGTCCAGGAAAACTGTCTGCTCTCCTTTTGCACATTATCAGTGACAACCCTTGAGGAAACATTCTAGTAGTAACTTTCGCATTCTATAAACCCAGTGGAAAATGAGTTCCTGTACTTGACTTACCACTTTTATTGGTTCAACATATCATGTAAAGTATACTTATATTAGTGTTACTACTTCCAAGAATTACTTAAGTAGTGGAGGTATTGAGGAAAGTATGCTAAACCTCCATTTATCATATATTGAAAATAATCTTAAGCTGTCGATGTAATGAGATTACATCGTAACATAACCACAGATGTAGGATTGACTCGCACTTCAAATGTGTCATCTGGAGCAAAGTCACCAAGATCCACTGAAGTGAATAGATCTGTCACTGAATAGCCTCCAGCAAATGTCATACCAAGGGTACTGAGAGTTATTGACACCTAAAAAAAAAAAAAGAGAGAAATTGCCATGTCATTTAGAATTATACAATTGCCCAGTTTACAACATGAAATACTTCACAATATGTCATGGTCAAATCTATCTGCTTCTTCTGTCAGTCGTCACAACCGCTGATAGATTGTCTCCATATTGCCCTATCCCTTGCATCCTCCTCTGTCACACTGCACACCCTCATGACCTTCCTCATCACATCCTTAAACCTCGTCTTTGGCCTACCTCTCCCACTCTTGCATGTGATCTCCAGCCTCGTATTCTTCTCCTAATATACCCCTCATCCCTCCTTACCACATGCCCAAATCATCTCATTCTCGCCTCTCTCACCTTGTACCAAAGCTGTCTCACATGAGCAAAAGAAACTAAGGACTACTGACATCATATGGTGTTCCATCTGTTCTTCTATTAAGAACTGCAAGAGAATAAGAGTAGTCAGTCCCTTGGGTAGGGTTGATCTGGCGACTCCATATTTCAATTCCGTTTTCCTGCAACAAGCAAGGATGAATACGTCAATGAAATTGCAAGTTTTATGGATATTACTAATGGACTTTGCACGATCAATGGCAATAAATGAATAAGCTAGCAGTTCTGAAAAAGATATGAAAAAAATTTGGTAAAATTTTGTCGTGCAATGTTTGCCATTGCAAGAGATATTGAGTGACTTGATAGTAATAAATCTTCGCTGACATTGGCTGAAGTTAATCCTCTTACTTGTAAGAGAAGTAGAAAAAGTAGTTGCTTAAGGACAAAGTAGAAATAAGAAACTAATAAAAGCTTAGAAAAGGACAGATTGCAATAAGTGTCGAAGTAATGAAAACCTGAAAATATTGAAGGATTAAGTCCTGAGATGATGATAGATCAGCTTTTTGAAGGAAGAAAGATCATAACAGTCAGGGAAGAGAAAAGAAGGAAGAGAGTTCCAGATAAGGTGATATAATGCAAAAACAGTTTTTTCTTTAACATACCTTTGAAAGTCTCCTCCCTTGGAGGCCCAGAGTATCTTGATTAACGGCAATAATATCTATATTTTGAAGGATATCCTTGTTTTGTGGGTCCATGTTCCTCAAGTCATTTGACATAAGCAAAGGTGCGGCTAAAATTGCCCACATGGCCATTTGAGCTTTTGATTGTTCGTAGCTGAGCCCAAAATTGCCGATTATCAACTAGAAGAGCTTTCTATTATTAATTCAACTTCCCAGATATATGACTCTTTTATAGTTTTACCTCCAAAATATCTGCTAGACTTACAGCAATTATTAGTTTTAGGTGGTAAATCAATTGAGACGTACTTATTTTGAATATATATTTATATAATAACTTAACTACATATTACCTTTAGTTAGGGGAGATAAATGACCTTATTCATATTCGCTGTGTGTCGTAAGAGCTGACTAAAAGTGATAGGAGAGCATAGGTCTTACAACCCTATCCTCTCAGACATTTTAATTTATTGCCACATAGCAGCTGACAGAAAGGAGAAGCATGGACAGGGCATGATGAAACCCAGAGCCTCCCCTTTGTATTTGAGTGTAGCTATCCTGCTGTCTTCAGGGTGATATTGCATCATATTAAAAGATTTTTAATTTAAAAAATTGAATAAAATCAGGAACGGAAACATTTTAGAGGAACACCAAAGTTAATAGAAATTTGAAAGAAAGTGCAAGAAGGGAAACTGTAGTGGTATGGACATATAATGAGAAGAGATGGTGCCTATGTGTACAAAAGGGTGATGAGGATGGAAGTTGAGGGTAGGAGGAAAAGAGGAAGGGCAAAAGGAAGGTGGATGAATTATGGGAGTAAGAATTCAAGGGAAAAGTGTTGAGAGAAAATTGGACCCAAAACCAAGGGCAATGGAGGAGCTTGGCCAGTAACAATGACCCCACATAGGCGTGGGAATGGGAATAGCGAAAGAAGAAGAAGAAAGACGCACTGTATTGCAACCATTACCATGTCAGGGTCATTCCAGTGTCCAGGACCTGCATTAGGAATAATTTCATCTTGATTGTCGCCATAGTAGTCAATGATACTGGCAACTGATGCCCAGGAATCCTGTATATCATCATAGTTTCTCCACAGATTACACGTGCTGGCAATACTTGCCCAGTCAGGCTGCAGTACATCACAGTAATTGAATAAAATTTATTACTACGTACATATAATCATGCAAAGTATGAAAGCAACTTCAAATGTTTCTGGTAACTTTTGTAATCTTACTTATATGTAGAGGAAAGGACAACTACAATTTGTTTTGTGCATGATTTAACTAAATAAGAAAATATGATCACTAGATCCTTTGTTTATTCCCCAGCCACACTTTCTTCAGGATCAGTTGGGGGACTGATCCCACTGACAGGTTGAAAAGCCTACCTGGGAGTGGTTATTTATTTTTTATATATTTTATTAATATCCTGTGTAGTACGTTATATAAAGTAAAGAAAAATCGAAAAATATTTGATCTGTTTTAATGGGGTGAAACTTACAGTCATGCCATTGATGATTTGATAATAGGGCCATGAACAGGAATAGATCATTGGTCTTCCAGTGGCATTGAGGTACTGTCCAAACTCTGGATAGCCTAAGAAAGGATAAAATCATAAAACTCCGTAATTTTATGTATAGTATTTCTATAGTCCCATTAACATATATGTACATATCACAACAACATTCAGTAAAACTAACCCCATTTTACATTTGTATACTAAACAAAAATCAAAGATGATTTTCCTTTCACAATTAATGCCAACAAGTTATATGGTGCAGAGCTTAAAATTAACATATAAGCTACAGATGTTGTTACTTCACATACCTTGATCCATGTCTGCTGGGTCGGCATTGCAACCATCTAGCTTAACATAATCCACACCCCATTCTGCAAAGGTTTGGGCATCTAGTTCCAGACTGCCCAATATTCCAGGGTATCCAGCACAGGTAAAAGTGCCATAATCCTCATACATTCCAAACAACAGTCCCTTGGCATGTAACTTTTAAGATACAAAGGATAGTAATTACAAATGTAGGACCCTCAGTGGTTCATTATACTTCAGTTGTTGTTGGCCATTTTATGTGTTACTATAAATCTCTATTTTGGTAGTGGACACCAACAGGTTGAAGCTGGGTAATGGACTTCCTAATGGTTTGCTGTGGGCTTCATCGCGAGTCTGTCACTTCCCGAGTTGAGTGGTCTAACCACTGCACTAGAGTGATCCCTACTCTATTTATCACTATGTTTAGCTCAAATACGTGTGCATGCCAAGTGCTCAGAGCACTTTACATGGAGAACTAGTTTTAGTCTCTTCTTGACTGGTCAGAAAGTAAGCACTATATTATAATTTTCTCCAGTAAGATACCATATCCCACCGAGCTTATCGGGGTGGCATGTGGCCACAGCTGTAACAAATAACTTTAAGTAATAAGAATTAAACATAGCTCTCCCATCCTCATTCTTACTGGTAGTAGTTTTGTAGCCAGATATATTCTCTGGCTATCATATCTCTTGACAGAATATCACATAATTATTAAATATCTCTACCCCCTTACGCTGTAAATGACCCAAGCATTGTTGTTAGGAGGGGATATGATGACTTTATCTCCAAGGAGCTAAGATGGATGAGATGGGGTGAATCACCTTACTTGTAAATGGATATTTTTTTCTCACCCACTTTCATAACAAGCTGGATTACAGTCATTATGTATGTAGTATAAGTAGTTTTAATGTACTTACATAGTCAGACAAAGCTTTAAGACCCGAGGGAAATCGTATGGGATCTGGTTGAAGTTTACCATTCGCATCTCGCTCTGATGCCATCCAGCAGTCATCTAGGGAAACAACATTGTATCCTACAGCTGCATATCCTTCACTCACCATTAGATCAGCCATTGTCATGAACAGTGATTCTCTAATCCACAGAAACAAAGAAAGAGCAAAATAAGTTCTGCTGTTAAATTCAGAGATTCTTGTAGCATTAATGTATAGTAATGTATAGTAATGTTAAAATCCTGTGTGAAATTTTCATAAACTGTACCAAGAGATTTTTGAATAAATTATCTTAGTCTACATACTCAATATATGCTCATAACATTTATCAAAGTAGAGGAAAAGGATACAGAATCCAAAGTTTTAAAAGACTATACATATTCACTTATCATGAATGTCATGTAGTTTACTGCCATTTATAGAATAACTGATTAGAACATTTTTATTTCTTAAAAGCTGCTGTCAGCTTTTAAGAACAACACCTGGAAATCCGAGGACATCTGGCAACTGCATATAGATTTTTTTTTTCACCGACATGAAAAATGAGGACTAATATTTTACTCCCATGCTGTACTGTGTTTTATTTTTTATGTAATGTGATGAAATGTATACTATAAATGCATACAAATGAGTACATATATAACATACATTTAATCAGTTTATTTACAAAATAAAAACGCTATTGCAAGGGCATAGAATTTTATTTCTTACCGTTCGTGGAGATTATTGTTGATGCGTTATCCATTCTGACAGATGTAGGCATCATAAAAATCCTGTAAACTCTTGTTTCCAAGTTTATAAATACTTATAATATGATAAGGCTTTGAGAGAGACGCACTAATGAGCTACACTGCTAACTATCCATTAGAAAACATAACATATATAATTACTTTATGCAATTGTAAGGATCATTATCACAGTCAATATTGCACCTAAACCTCTCCCATGCTAGCCATCCCATGGGAGGAGTTCGCGCTAAGCCATTTTCCAAAGCATTTATGCAGATGCAGGAGACCAAGGCGCCCACTATGAATCCAGTCCAGTACATTTCTGTGTAAGGGAACATGTGCATGTTACTGAGAAGTCTTGGTATCTTCATAAGGAACTGAAACTGCTCTAATTGCCACAAAGTAAAAGAACATGATGAATATGATAGCGAAGAAGTTAAAATACTCTACACGAGAAGTGACATACCCATGATTTATTGAACTGTGGAGCGTTAGGAAGGGCATCCAGCCTTAATTCCCAAGCTCCATCCTGTCTGTGTCCACTCCCATAATGGGAATCAATAATGACATGTAAGATGTAGAAGTAATCACAGATGAAATAACAAGGGATTAACTAATGAAATCAAGAGATATCGTAAAGGTTACCGTACTTATAAATAGGAATAATGAACTTAGCAAATACTTAAAACGTGTAGAGTAGGGATGCCATTTCTTATTACGTATACATGTATTAACAAAAAATGCTCTTAGTCTCTTCTTCCTCTTTCAGATTTATGAATACTACTACTACTAATAATAATAATAATATTAATAATAATAATAATAATAATAACAATGAGCAGTCTTGACAATTCAGCACACTGCACAAAAATTATTTCTCTATGTATTAATAAGAATTAATTTTAACAAAATTAACATCAGCTGAAGGGCAGAGTTCAGGATATTCTCTAAATTAAACCGTCAATATTCACATCTGTAAGAGCTTGTAGAAAAAATACATCATCTCAATGACCATAAGGTATATTGATTCAACCTGATGTAGTAAATGTAGAAAGCAACTTATGGGAAATTTTTCATTTACAGACAAGTTTAATATTATTACTAATGCACTGGATTATGACAATCATAAAAGTGGAGTTTTTCATCTCTTGACAAAGGCGGTTTCTATTTACAGTACTGTATATTAAAGTTAGTTTCTTTGAAACATTGAAATTCCCACATTATTTTTGATGAAATTATGCAATACAAGTTTTTCTAGAATTCAGTAATTAGGAATATTAATGTAATATACCAAGTCCTTTCCAACAATTATTGACATATCTTTTAAATAATGCTGTAGATAGGTCCATTTTTATGCCTCTTTTCATTATACTATATTCACACTATGTCTAGAGACTAGGATGCATGGATGCATGCACCATTTTATGTCACAATTAGTTCTTATTCGAATGTGAATGAACGCAGACACATTGGAGCTGAGGAATTAAGACTTGAAGCTAATCCAAACGCTTCACAGTTTTCTTGAACACGACTTTTTCATGTTCCAAGTAGAGCGCTTTAACCGCTGCACTACAGTGGTTCACATAGAAACTGGAATATTATGTTAAATCCAAAGGAATGCTTTTATGAAGTTTATTTGATTTTCTCTACTAGAGGACTGCAGTAGTGCAGTGGTTAAACCACTCAACTTGGGAGGTGACAGACCCAAGATTGAGCCTACCGTAGGAATTAGGAAGGGCATCCAGCCTTAATTTCTCAGCTCCAACCTTTCTGTGTCCACCTTCAAAATGGAGATTAATAGGGACATGTAAAACGGTTAATAACATAATTTTTTTTCATTAAGCTTATTGTGTACTTACCTCACTGTATAAACGGCCAGATAGAGAACTAATAAGGGTGTCTTGATACAGATGACATGAAGTACAGTATCGTGAAGAGATAAGACAGTTTCTCAAAATAAAACTGAGGTGCTTAGTCACTTTATCAAGGAAGTACTCGTGGGTACCACAAAGAGGCATGAAAAATAATTATATGTACGTAGTATGTACCTTTATAAAAAAAAATAATTTCTTTATAAAATAAAAGAGATAAATGAACACTTTTAAGCTCCATGATTTTATTAGAATAATACTGAAGCTCTAATTCCTAAGTTTAACTTTAAACCTAATTTCTTATCTGAAGTGCTTTCTCATATCATTTGTGGATTCACGTGGTTTATTCCCATCAAATTTTGTGTTATTAACACAGCGCAATGTATTAATAATTAACTTTCAATTTCACAAATAATAAGCTTTGTACAGCTTTTTTTAATAGCCTTAATATTTTGAAATAAGTCAGTGAAAAATGAAATTGGAGTGAAAAAATTAATGGTATTTTTAATAGTAAATAAACTTGTACATTTATTTTCGTAGTGTTTTCCAAACTACAATATTATTATTACTGTCTAAGCTATCTCAGTTAGTCTCTATAATGAAAAATACTGTATATACACTATACAGCTTCCAGATTGGATATTCAATTCCTATAAGCATGCTGTGCTATGAATTCGTAACACCCATATTATTAACTTTTAGAAGAGGAATCTGCCCTGGTGACAAAAACCCCTCTCAGGTTCTTGGCATTTTGGTCTCTTTTTCTGCTTCTCTTCTGAGTTACTTGGTATTTACACTGCTTACAACTACATATGCTATCAACACAACATACACTCCCTGAGAACTCTGTTGGAAAGCCTGGGATCGACAGGGGCCTTCCCTAGTGACTCAGGAACGCTTGATAGTTTGACAGGCACCTAGGGTACAACAAAAACAATTCTCAGGTAAGGATTTATGCATTATGCATATCATGACTCTTACTGATAACCCTATCTTCTCAATGATACTAGTGTAGTTTGATCTAAATTTAAGTGCGTGAACACTGCTCATACACTCCTCACTTCTGTTCCACTGGGTCATAATCCAGCCTTAAAGAAGCTATGCCCGTCTGATGCCTCTGGACCAGTCCTATCTTCTTCTGTCTTACCAAAAAAAATGAGCCTTTCCTAGAGACATTGACATTTTGAATATGTAATCTTCTGCTTTCTTCTGAATTGACAACTTCATCAAATATTCTCTTTATCAGATTGATTCTCAGGAAGGGTTGTTAGCTTAACACTAATACGAAAAAAATATATGTTTTTATATGTTGTTCATATATCAGAGCCAAATGATTCCAGTTTCTATATAGTACTCTTGCTCTTTAGCCCAAAGGTAACCTATTCTTTGATTAATATGCATGTATATTATTGATACTCTTGCTTACTGTGTTTTTAATATAATAATGGTGAAGAATCTTGTTCTTCCCTGCTTATTGTAAACTACTCTTCCTGTCTGGATAGAAACCACCAACATACAGTGATCCAGTCACTTTACAATTGGCTTAATTTTGGAATTATCTCCACCTCGACATGTTTCTATCCTCCCTTCTCTTCTAACCTTTTGATGTCAGTTGGTTCCACCACTCCAAGTGTAAGTCAGAATATATATATGCTCAAAAGTCATATAAATGTCTGATCTTTGCATATAATTTATTCACAACCTCCTTTATACTTTAAATTATGCCCAAAGTACTGTACAGTGTATAAGATTTACCTAGTGCAATTTTTATTTATGTGGACATTGTACAGTAGTTGTTACAGTGTTTTTTTTTTAAGGAAAATGTTTTCTGAATGTTTATATATTTTTAATATTGTTTGACTGAATGTTCAAAACCATACTATTTAAGATAGTGTAAGATTAGGGACGATTAAATTTATGGAAACATATTATAGCTCCAATGGGACAGGCTTGGCCTGACATAGACCTTTGAAATCTTAATATCCCATTCCTCTGACCAGATATATATTAATGATGGATTTACTTTGCATTCAAATCTGAGAATGAGATTTTTGGGTCCAACAGAGAAAAGATAATGAAATAACCCATCTGAAACATCTTTATTCATGTAGATATATGTGCATATCGCATGCGAGTTCTGACGGCAAGAATAAAGTTTTCAATTGAGCATAGCACCATCAGCAGTATCAAGTATCATGGCTTATTTACGATGAAGTAAATACTGTATGTCTCTTTTTATATTATCATTCAATTGAAAAAAATAAAACAAACAGCTTATATATTTTATTTGAACTCCATCTTTTACAGTACTGCATACTCTTATTGAGAAATTTTTATTAATGAAAACGGAGAAATATTTTAGTTATGAGTGTGACACTAGGACAGGTAAAAAAATTCCCCTCATGAGCCCCATGCACCAAAAAAGTTAATTAACAAAAAGTAGCTACTTAAGGACAAGGTAGATATACGATGAGGAAGAATGCCAAGAGAAACAGATGGGGAGTGCTGTGACTTGTCAGATGTGAAGGAATAGTAAGAGATGTGTAACGAATATGCCAGAATATTTGGTGTAGAAGAAGGCATAGGAAAAGGAGTGTAACTGAATGGAGATTTAAAACTGAATGTCCTGGCTAGTCTCTTTTAAGTCCAAAGAGCCTTCAGATTTGGATTTACATAGGACTGTTCATTACATGTTGATGTAAGCTTGGATAGCTTTAAGAATTTATGTCACATCGTAATATAACCACTCCTGTTGGATTGACTCGCACTTCAATATTACTGTCAGGGGCATAGTTGCCGAGGGTAACCCCTGTATAAAGGTCAGTACATGTATATCCTCCACTATATGTCATACCAATCAGACTGAGAGGAATGGTCACCTAGAAATCAAAGCAGATTACTGTAGTAGCGTATGCATATTGTTACTTGTTATATACCAAAAGAAAACCAAGTTTTTAATATAAAAGTAAAATGGAGATCTTTTTAATTCAGAATACCATACTGTACAAAATATTTGATGAAAATCAGATTTCAGCTTATTTCCATATACTATACCATACTTTACAATATATTTGCTAAAGATCTGATCTTAGGTTATTGCAGGGTACCAGTGTACAGTATATTTAATAAAGATCATATTTCAGGCTATATTAATATCCTAAGTTGTATAGTATACTGTATATGATAATGATAAGATTTTAAGTTTTTTAAAATATCCTTCACTATACAGAATATAAATACGAAGTAAATGACAAAGTGCTGCTTACATCTCGAGGAGTTCCATCGGTATTTTGATTTAGTGCTGCTATTGCGTAAGAATACTCAGTGTCTGTAGTTGGGTTGATCATTCGACCCCAGATATCTATATTTCCTTCCTGTAGTTAAAGTTAAGTAGATGAAAGACGAAAAGAATTCAATGTGCATGCTTTGATAATTCTATAGAACTAACCTTATTAAAGGCTTGGCTAGTGCAATAAAGTTGACTAGTTCTGTAACTCACAGCACACAGACTGCATGTAACATAGCCAGAGCACATGATCCCCATATATGCCTGAAGCCATAGAAGGTATGTAGTATGTAATAATATTAAGTTATAAATTAATAATCAATATCACCATAATATATCTTAATTATGTAATTGCAAGTCTGGAATGCCAGTGTATTCGGCATTTGGCCCATGACATCAATTGCCCTTTGCAATACTACAGTTGAAGGTTTTTTAACTTAAATAGGGCTGTTCGAGACAGTTCGATGTTAAGTCTTCCTTCAGTTACGGTTCTTTTTCTATCCCTACGTCAACATTGAATATTCTTGGATATTCATTACACATCTCTTATTATCCCTTCACATCTAACAAGTCACAGCACTCCCCATCTCTGTTTCTCTTTACATATTTTTGCCCAGGCCCGATGAGGGCTGTTTTATATTATTATTTTTTTGGCCCGTCCTGGTGTCACAATCATAAAAAAAGTCCACTTTCTAGAACTGCAGTTCAGAAAAGGATGCCTCATAACTAAGGAAAAGGGCAGCAATAGAGACCAAACTACCACATGCAACCCTTGCCCCTCACTAGGTACGAGAGACTCTCTGGCAGCCATCTCATAAAGATTCTTTCTAGCCAGAGATATTGAAAGCAATCCAGAAAATGCGTTATGAGAGACTGCACCACATGAAACCACATACTCCTTCAGTATGACATAGACTCCAAAAGAGCTCTTTGGGAAAGCCCAGGATTGGCAGTGGCCTTCCTTGGGGACTTTGGGCTGTTCAGCAAGGCAGCTTGGCGGACCCCAACAACAGCATTCAAGTTTTGTTAAATGTTACTTATGGTATATGAAGTTACTGGCCTTTAGTAATGTCTGCAAGCGAATGAGGTCCCACTAGTACAATGATTAGACTAGCTAGCAAAGCGCTCAATATGCTAACCATGATGTGGGTAGCTTTATGTTCTTTCTTTACCTTATTTTCTACTCTGAGAGAGCCACAGGCGCCATATAGACTTTATAGTAGATGGAATACATGTAACAACACGTTATCCCAAACCATTTTAAGAGAGAGGAATGCTGGAGAGCTGCTTGACCTATTATCAGTCAGTATTGAGAAACAAATTCAAAATACAGAGGTGCCTCACCATCCCTCTGCATTACTCAAAATCACATAAGTTTGTGACTTTCAGTTCCTGTGCACATACTTTATATCATCCCTAGATTACAGTACTGCACAAAAATTTCACGAAATAAAATTTATATGCTATGTAAAAACAGTACTGTACTTCTTTTAATGCCTTATATTAGGGAAAAATATTCTTTTTATTTTTTAGTGTACCCGATAGTGTATGATCAAAACTGAACCATTTAAAATGTCATGTTATGCTGGCCCACTGTACTTTGTACCATCCACCACCTCTCACTGGAAGCCCAGTTAGATAACCTTTTAACCAAAGTCATTCCGCTGATATTAGACTTGAGTTCATTGCCGAAAATATAAAGAGATTAGAAATAAGAACAAAAATAATATAATAGCAAAAACAAAAATATAAACTGCAATCATACCTTAGAATATCTCCTGCCTTGAAGACCTAAAGTGTCTTGATCAACAGCTATGATGGCCTCATTTTGTAGTATCTCCTTGTATTGGGGATCCATGTTTCTAAGATCATTGGACATCAGTAATGGAGCTGCCAATATTGCCCACAATGCCATCTGTGCTTTGGCCTGCTCATAGCTTAAGCCAAAATTTCCTATAATGAGCTGGAGAGAAGAATGTAATGCCATTGGATCTTGTAAAGTAGTTCAACCCTAGGATTGTATGGAACTCTACATATTTACAAGGCAAGTCTCCCAACTTAACCTAACAATTTACAGGGTTGTTTACGTTTATAGTGTGTTCTGGGGGTTACTCATCTGTACAGTATCCTAATCAAAATGAGTATTAAGCTTTTTTGATAAGATGACATTATATCTCACCGAAGGCATTAGGATGGCTATAGCTGTTATGCGTCAAGAAAATATAATTCAGAGGAGTGATTAGCAACTCTTTGCTCCCCTTTCTCTTTCAGTCAGCTCTGATGGCACACAGGGAATACAAGTGAGATGTTCTTGCTCCCCCATCATCAGGGGTACAAAAGTCCACTCCTATTTGAATGGGCATTAATAGTGACATATGAAATAGAAAACAACAATTATATTACATAAAACGTGCATGCCTCAAGGATAAAACAGATGTAGTAATCCTCAAGGAGCTAAGAGGAGTAATTGAGGTATGTTTTGTTTCTAGTGAATGTGTGTGCTCTGACTCGGCCATCCTCTTTCAAGGGGGAAAGGGGGAAGTGCGGCTATTGTATAAGTGTGTTCCATGTTTAAATGCCCAGGAATAATAAAATAATAAAGACAATGGGCTTACATACCATATCTGGGTCATTCCAGTGACCTGGTCCAGCATTTGGAATTATATCATCTTGGTTGTCACCATAATAATTGATAATACTGCTTACTGATTCCCAAGAGTCCTGAATATCATCAAAATTTCTCCATAGATTGCATGTTCTTATGATAGAGTCCCAGTCAGGCTAAAAAAGAGAAGAGGTGGTTTTGATACACATATTTACTTTGTATTATTATAGAATATCTCGGTGCTGAAAAGGTTTTAAGCATTTTATGTGATTATTAAGTGTTAAGATTTTTGCATTTAACATTTATAATTAGAGTGCAATGATGTTCTGTAAGTATGGTGCTGAACTTACGGTCATCCCATTAACCAACTGATAATCTGGCCAAGAGCATGAGTAAACCATTGGTCTGCCAGTAGCATTGAGGTACTGACCAAATTCAGGGTATCCTACAAGAGAATATTACGTTACCAATGGAACATTTGCATGTAAATTATTTCATCATAGGGGTAGAAACGATCAGGCTGCAGGTAATTTAGCAAGAAACTTAAAGCTTATATATCTCATAAATCTTTATCATATAGTGTGCTGTACTTTATTTTTTTGCCTTTAATGTGTCATGATTCGTCCCCTTTCAAATAGGGGTGAACACAGACAAACCTGTGTTTATCAGGGCTCGTCAGCTCCTGGCTTGTAAGCTCAATGACTGAGTTGTTGTGAACCTCTATACTTACAGTATTTAATACCGTAATGCGATTCGTTGATACAGGAAACTGTTCGTTGTGATTTTGTGGCTTTATAAAGTGAAAATTACCTTGGTCCATATCAACTGGATCAGCGTAGCAGCCATCTAATTTGACATAATCCACACCCCATTCAGCAAAAGTTTGAGCATCAATTTCCAAATAGCCCAAAATACCAGGATAACCAGCGCAAGTATAATTGCCATAGTCTTCATACATCCCAAACTTCAAGCCCTTTGCATGCAGCTGCAAAGCAAAGTATAATCGTATCATGTTTCCCATGTATTTGTTAAGATATTAGGGGAAACAAAAAATAAATGGGAGTGTCTATCACCTTATCATCTTCAGTGCAGTTGGTCCACATTTTATGCAGTTTTGAATTGTTTGGGCTTTTACATACACAGTTGCAAAATATAAGAAAATGTTTGGAAAAGCTTCAAATCTCACCAGACCGCACAATTTGAAGTTGGAGTACGTCAAGGATAGCATGAATTTAAGGTGGTGTGAGCAGAACAGTGTTTTCAAACATCCCCAGTCTTAGTGTAGCACTTGCTAGAGGCACAGAGTTTTCATTTAGCATGTATTCACTTATTATCTTATCAATAACAAATATGAGAAGGATTTCATGAAATCTTGACATCCCATAGAGAATGGTTGTGTCACTTCCAGTGTGTCACCATTTGCATATCTCCTCCAAGACAACCTGCTCTTATTGCGAGCTCACCATTTTTTCTGGTGCTACCATTGCCCATCATAGTCCCATTTGCAATGCATCAACCTCCAGTACTAAGCTAGTTGGGATGTATGATATTGAAAGCAAATCTTTCATGTCCAGTGTGATAATTCTGAGATAATCAGCATTTTATATATCACTATTGGTCCCCATTATGGGGTTTGACACAAACAGGTTGGAGGTAGGGATGGAAGGCTGGATACCCTTCCTAACACAGAGGCGGGCTCGATTGCAAGTGTGTTACATCCTAAATTTTCTGCCGCAACAGTTCTGTGATGGTTATCCCCAGTTATTTCTTTGAAATATCATATTATGGCTAAAGAAGTTTGTTTGTTTTTTGCACTTACAAAATCAGCTAAACCTTTAAGACCTGATGGAAAACGAGCAGCATCGGGTTGTAATTTTCCATCTGCATCACGTTCATCATCAAGCCAGCAGTCATCCAAGGACACTATGTTATAACCAAGGGCAGCATACCCTTGGCTTACGAGGAGATCGCCCATTGTCATGAACAAGGATTCACTGGAAAGAAAATATGCTTGTAGTTATAAATACTTTTCATCTTTAATGCTTTGCTTTTCCAAAACTGACTATATACTTTTTTGCATTTTATGTGTCGCTACTAGTACTCATTTGAGTATGGACACAGATAAATTGAAGCTGGGGAATTATAGCTAGAAGTCCTTCCTATTGCCCTTCTCTGGACTCAAACACAGGCCCATCACAGCATAAGTTGACCATTCTACTGCTGTGCTACGGCGGTCCCAAACCTGATTACATTAATACCGTGAAATTGAAACAGCATACAGGTAGCCAGATTTTACCTTCATGCAAGAAATACACACAGGTGAATGCATATCTGTATAGAGATAAAAATGTTTATGATGATTGCTTTTAACATTTCCAAAGTCAGGTGCTCTCTCAACCATCAGAAAGTTTTTGAAGCATTTACATCTTGTGAAGTTTATAGCATCTTGTATCCATATACAAGAGCCATAATCCCCCTTATATGTGTGGTGCCTGAATTAAAGCAAAAAAGTGACTCCTTGTGGAAGTGAAATAAATATGAGAGGATTCCCAGTCCCTTTGCACCATCTTATTTAGTTGAATTTAATGGCACGTATCTTACCTGATACAGTTGTAAGGATCAGTTGCACAATCAACATTGCAGCGAAATCTCTCCCAAGCCAACCATCCCATGGGAGGAGTCAGGGCAAGGCCATTGTCTAAAGCAACAGCACTTGATATTAACAATAGTGTGCACACTATCACTAGATACTTCTTCATCTGGAAAGGAACTATCATTCAATACTCTAATAAAGATTCTAGCAACTAATTAATCCTAATTTACTAACAGACATCAGAGAGAGAGAGAGAGAGAGAGCTGTATATTTGTTGATGTTTTTATTTTCCAAAAATTAAAGCCACATCAGCTATCAGCCAAGCAGTAGAGGAAGTATGTCATCTACATTGTAGTTAGAGTTTTCCTTCATATTAACTTTTGTTTCAAAGTACATCTTCCTCTGATCTATTAGCGTGGCCACAACGACATTAAAAGAACTGAGGTAACAGTGTTTCAGTATAAACTACCCATCCTCACCTCTTCTGCCTGTTATTGGTAAAAAAAAAAGTCAGGAAGGGAGGGATTGCTAGCCTCCTTTCTCCTATGACTTTCAATTTCTTCTTACAATGGAAGAAACTGAGAGTGTGAAATTCTTTCTCGCTCATCAGTGATATCATGTATATGTGTGTACTGTACAGTATATGTTGCGGTTTTACGTCACGGACTCCCTTTTCTACCAAGGGCTAGGACGGTTGCTTTCTTGCGAAGGACTTGTTTTGCCAGATGTAATCATTACCTGAGTGCATGCCCTTGCTAGCCTCAGACTGTGACGGGGCACGAACCCTCGACCTGACACCTCAAAGTCGCGGACGGTACCGCTTGAGATATTGTGACTATATATATATATATATATATATATATATATATATATATATATATATATATATATATATAGTTTATTTTTGCATGCCGATATTTCTCTTATCAGTCACTTCCTAAAGAAAAGTCGGCGTTAGGATCTTCAAGAATGACAGCGTGCAGAGGGAGAGGAATAATTTTAGTGACTATTAAATTGATAATGAAAATATGCAAGCATATTAAGCTAACATAGCACTCCATACTTTTAGGTACACTATTATAGTTTGTAGTATAAGATAAAAATCTTATCTGCCTTATAAGATTTTACAAAAATCATTCTTACCTTTACCAAGAAATCTGCAAAACTACGAAAGTAAAATGAGGCAAGTAATTAAAATATCGTCTTTTTCTTTATTTACAATGCGCCACAAAATTCCCATGAAGATAAACTTATGAATTAAAACAGCTGTTGTGTCACATATTGTCACTAGGCCTTTTTGTTCTGTATTTCCCCAATTTCCCTATTAGTAAGGTCCAATTAGTTTTTCAAGAAATTGAGGCACAAGCTTCAATGTATAGATTTATTGAGCAAAACTAGCATATATCCTAAAGACATCTAATTAAAAAAAAAACTAAAATCTCTTCGTGATCATTCCACTTTTTTTTTTTAAGTTTTATGTGTCACTATTAATGGCTATTTGAGTGATGGTAGGCATAGGCAGGATCGAGCTGGGGAATTAAGATTGGATGCCCTTCCTAATGTCCTGTAGTGGACTTGCACACAGATATATCACTCCCCAGGTCGAGCGCTCTAATTACAATAACAGCGGTCCCCACTCATCTTACTTTATGTATGTAGTTTAAACCCTGAATGGTAATTTTGCAATTGAGATTGAGTTATTATTAATTTTTACATCAAGGACATAACATACTCAGTACTAAAATTGGTAATCATAACCATAGGCAAAATAATAGGGGTTATTAACCTACAGAACCTATCTCATTATAATTATCTATATGCCAACTGCTTCCTTCCCAACAGGGAAGAGAGTCAAAGTTTCTTCAAAAATGACTGACCTCTAAGAGAAAAATAACAAGCAACATTTGGAAACATTTAACTTGAAAGCCATATTTAGATAATGGAATATGAAAAATATCAGTAACATCCACCAAACATTCATCCTGAGTAAGGAAGCATTATTCACCTGCTTCCTCAAACTTTGCACACACTTCCCGTCCAAATAAAAATGCTAATAGGTTATTGTGCATTTTCATTCGTGATTTGGGGGCCGCGGTAATTCTATGGTAGAATCCAAAAGTCGGGAGGTGACTACCATGGTTTTGCACCTACTGTGGGATGCTGTATTGGTCATCAAGTCATAATCCCCAGTTCCAGTCTGTCTGTGTCCACCTCAATTCATGGGGACGAATTGCGGTACATTGAATGGTGCATTTGCATTTTTATACATGACTCCTTTTCCAGTGCAAGGTAGTGTGGTGAACACGATTATATCAGAGGTTATTTTTTGGCTGATAAACAAAATATGTACTCTATTATCTCAATTTTTTTAAAGAGGCCTGCAGGACAGACATCGTTGCTATTACTGAGACCAGATCTTTTGAAATATTTCTTTGCCATTGACTCCTGGGTTGAAAGAGGTTTTCATAAAACAAATGCTTATAGCATCTCGTTATTACTTGGGATTTTCCCAAAAACTATGCTTTACCGAGTACTGAAAACTGAACTCACGAGATCCATTTATTTCCTTACCATAAATAAATTTTTTTTCTTATCCAGTAGAAAATGCATCTTAAAGTGATTTTCCTCATATGGAATAGAAATTGGTAACAAGAACTCATAATATAGTTGCCGCAGATGTTTGAATCCTCAATTTGGGAAATGACAAACCCGTGTTTGAGCAATCCTGGGGCGTTAGGATGGGATCCAGGCCTAATTTTCTTGCTCCAACTTGTTTATGTCCACCCCCATTTGAAATGAGGACTTTTATGGTATATAGTATTAAATACTTGACTATAAATGTACATTGGCTTCATATTAAAGAGTCCTGACTGAAAATAAAAACACTTGTAAGAAGACATAGAGAATCTTTAAACTGTAAATTGATCAATTTATGACAAGGCAAAACTATTGGTATTGGTAAAGTGAGCTAGAATGATGAAAGAGACTGGATAATGATAGGATGGTAACAACATGATTGTTAAAATTTATATTCTCCAAGAAGTCAAAAGTACAGCTGTGTGGTTGGTATTTGCCTAATTGCATTCTACCCCCCATCTATTTTCCCTGTATATGAATATGAATATTTCAATCACAGTACATAAAATCACCAATATATAAAATCTGAAAGTATGATACAAGTTCTTAAAAAAAAATCCGGTAAAGAATATTCCGTGTGAGTTCTACAATACTAAGTAAATAAGGAAATAATATCAAGGAATTTAAGAAACACAATAAAGACTTCAAGGCATTTATTACATGCTTAACAATATTATATACAGCAAGGGCAAGCATTTGTGGAGTGAAGGAACATTGTGACTTTCTATATAAGGTAATTATATTATCAGTATCAAAGTATCAAATGATAGGCAAGTCCCAATCTCTGTTAATGCGATGTTAGCTATAGGGGCCACAGTAGCTCAGTAGTAGAGTGCGCAAGTTGAAAAGCAGCTAACTCAGGTTTGCTCCCACCACGAGGTGCTAGGAAGGGCACCCAGCCTTAATCCCCTGGTTCCATCATATCTGCATCCACCTTCATTCAAATGGGGGCTAATAGTGTCACATAAAATGGTTCATAATATAATGTCAGCTATAATGCACTTTATTTTAATTGACAGAGATAATTTTATTTACTTCTCGGATACTATTTTAATGACACATTCTCTTCCATAGTTCTAATAATGCAATAAACATTACTGGAAAAAGAGACTACTGTAGTTATAAACTTTTAGAGGTGCAATATAAGAACGAGAATTTGAACTTTCGTCCATATCATCACCATTTGTAGACTAGAAATTAAAAAAATTCTCATTATATAAGGGTAATGATTATACAATCTGCAGCCATTAATATAATAATTCTCTTTTATTACAATGTAGACACTCTCCCAACTTGTGAGAGAGTTAGGTTCCAGAAGTCCGTTCGTAAGTAGAATTGTTCGTACGTTGTGTTTAGATTAAAAAAGTACTGTACAGTACCTACATATGCAGTACTGTACAGTACTTAGGCTAAAGATAATTAACAACTACATAAAACATAAAGTATAGAGTATTAAAGAATTTTAATACCGTTATAATAATGTAATAATGCAGTACAATACAGTAAAACATACATTATTACATGGGTAGGGTTTTGTTTGTATCTGTGAATGTTCATAACTCGGGTGTGTCTTGGGGGGCAACGGATAACTTGGTGATACTACGCGAGCTAAGAAGCAACTAATGAGGGTTTTAGCCCACCGCTGGATGTTGGGGAGGGTATCTAGTTTTAAACCCCCAGCTCCATTATCTTTGTGTCCACCCCTATTAACAGAGACTAATTGTGACATAAAATGATACATATAATTTCATCTACTTTCTTATGCTTTTCAAAACTTTATTTTGCTTCATATTGAGGATATTTGCTACTTTCAAGTACTTTACTGTATAGTTACTTTCATTTGCTTCCCAGTGATGATCTAGTATCCTCTCTCCAGTCAAGAGTTAGTAATCAAATGTCTCATTACACTTGTCACTCTCATATAATTTTCACTCTTCCTGTCATTCACCATTTTCCAAAGTGAGTCTTACTCAGAAAGTAAGTATTATCTATAGAAAATATTCTATATGCCAACTATAATCATGTCAAATCTGCTAATCACCATCTACAACCACGTAAAATCTGCGTTTCACTATCAGCAACATGTAAAATCTGCTTTTCACTATCTACAGTCCTTTAAAACCTGCTTTTCACTAGCTACAATCCTGTAAAATCTGCTTTTCACTTGATTTTACAATACAGGATATTATTAGAAATGGACTGTTTGCCTTCAAGAAATGGCGTATCTCGAGCACAAAAGGCACTAATTATTAGTGCAAAATGTTCAAGATATTGTTCACTTGACATACACATTATATATCAAAACATATGTAGATCATATGTACAGTGGGATTGACATTTACAAGCAAAGTCTACAGTGGATTATAATTGCTAGATATTTTATGAAAATCTACTGCATACTACTGTTAACATTTCATTGAACAATGAAATTTCTTTACATCAAATATATATGTTACATTTATATACCATACCAGTAAACATACTGTATATCAAATAATTTACAGGTTACGTATGAAATTGCCACACAGAATTCCCTGATTGTCAGGTAAAGAAGCAATAGAAATTTTTATTTTTTAGAAGTGTGTTCATCATAGTAGATAAAAAGTTACTTCTCAACAATTGTTTCCATCTTTTATACATCTCTAACTCAAGTCAAGACCTCTAATCCTTTTATCTCCTTCGTCTCATTTAATTATCTAATATACCTTTCTTATAAATGTGCACTGCTATTCGATCATCATTCCCTTCTAGGTGCTTTAACCAGCTAAGTCGTTTTTGGTTCGCTTTCTCCATCAATCATTTTACATGTTCCTACACACATCTCTCTCTAATACTTCATTTTATGATAGGGCACATAATCAACAGCTCATCAGTTTTTTTTTATTTAAACTGCCGTGTCCAATATTATCATGAGGTCATTTATTTCATCATACAGTCAATATTTGTCCAATACTAATATGGAATAGTTTATTCCAACTAACAGTCCATATATATGTTGTAGTGATACATATATATATATGCACACTGTACTCAGAGCCCACAGCAGGGCTTTAGGAGCAGCATCCCGCCTTAATTACCCAGCTCCAACCTATGCCCATCCCCATAATGAGGAGTGATAGTGACAAAAATTGGCAGACATCTCAGTGCTCAAGCAGCTTCACTGCAGCTCACACCCAATGGTTCATCTCCATTTCCTTACTTATATCTTCATTTTTATCACTCACAAATATCTGCAACCATCAACATCCTCACTCACTAGACCATGTGGTCTTATTTTTTATGTGCTCGCTGCACTGTCTAGACACCCTATTTTTTCATCAACTCATGATATCCCCCTCTCGCATACCCAATTATAATCATCTACCAAACATTGTAGTTTGCCTTTAATCATCCATCAATGCAGTATTATTAGTGAATGAAACAAGATCCTTCTGCTCTCGAATGAAGCTAGTAATATCTTTGGAGGAATAACGATCATAAGTTGATAAAATAGAAAAAGAAAAAGGAAAACAAGGAGGTATTCGGAAAGAAAAAAAAATAGGCATATTTTTCTTTGAGAATGCTTCCTAGGCTATATTCATCAAATATGAATGAACTGTCTGCCACCTTCATAGATTTGGAGATTATCTATGACACAGTGGACTGGAATGTTCTGTGGAATGTAACAAAACTTCACCATTAGCGGCCAACTCTAGAAGTGAGAAAGCCATTTATAAACAAATAAATATGTGCTCTGATTATTGAGATACTGTAATGGCTTTGACATCCACGAAGGTGCACGACAACAATGTGCAGTTTTCTCTAGGATACTTAATAGTTATACAGATATGTCAAAGATGAAAGTCAATGTATAAAATGTTGCAACAAGACTGAGCAAGAAGGAAAATACGAGGAAGCTAATAACATTCTTATCTGTTGATTATGTCTCGGTTACACAAGTGATGTATAAATTCAGATTAAGAGAGTATTTGTATATTTAAAACTGAAAAAACTCAAGGGAAAAGTAAGTACAGTAAATGCAAAATAATGGTATATGAAAGAAAGTGTGTGACATACATTGTGAAAATGTATTTAATGAAAATAAAGCTACAGTAAATGTTATTAGAGAGGAAGCGGTCGGCATGTGCTAAATATGCTTTAATATAAGGGAATTATGTAAACTGCACTACAGTGGAAGGAGAAATTAGAATTAGAGTCTTGTGAGGAAGAATTTTTAGATAAATTCTGGAACAAGAGTGAAGAAGAGATTCTGGAATAGGAATAAAGGAGAACATAATAGTCTCAATTCTTTTGTGTACTGTAAACTTAGTTGAGAAATATCAGGAAGCAAATATCAGGCAATGAAGAGAAGGAATACTTGGTTACTTGTAATATACCATTGCTTAACAGAAACAGTAAAACCAGCTACAAGAATGACGGAATGGAGAAAAGATACTGAAAATAGAAATATCTCATAACTTTGCCCATTAAAACTCTAACCATTTATCATTATATATCTCTATGTGTCTAATAAACTAACCGGTTTCTGTTTCAAATTCTACTGCAAATTTTTCCTCACATAATTATTTTGCTTTTGCACTTGCAACCTTATTAGACCTTTTGACAACACAAATCCATCTATATCTATAGTACCACATCTCCTCAAGTTCAGTTAACTTTCTTATCTGATTTCAATAGTACATTATTAAATAAACACAAATTATAAGCAATATAGCATATACACAGCATTTTATGACAAAAATTTTTCTTAGCAGTATTACAAAATCAGTAAAATATCATTACCTATGCATATCTTATTTCACTCTTGGTATTTTCGATAATCAACGCTGATGGTAAGAGCCTTTTTCACTAAACTTGAAAAAGCAGTAATTATAATTCCATAATATACAAAATAAGCAAATTAAAAACAAAAGCAACATATCTATGTTCTATATTTGCAAAACACTTTGCTTAACAATAAATTACAGACAAGAAATCATCCATGTCGCACATAAGAAAAAAATGTGAATAAAGTTACGGTTACGTAACGCTACACTTGTTTCATTGTTTGCCGTTTTTTGTGACTATTAATCCCCATTATGGAGGTAAATACAGACAGCTTGGAACTTAGGAATTAAAGCTTGATGCCTTCCTAATGCCCCACACATGGCTTGATCATGGATTTGTTACCTCCCGAGTCTAGTTCTCTAACACATGTCTGTGTCCACTTCCATTTGAATAGGGATTAAGTGTGATACATAAAACGGCACATGACTTAATGCTATGTTGATTTACCAATTACCAAAATTATTACCACAATAAAACAACAGAGTGCTTGCAAAATACAAGACCAACTGAGATCCATTTATACATTGTTTTATGACGTAAACTGTGATTTAGGTAAAATGAACAGATCTTGTAGAGATGAGTAACCCTCAGAACAACATGTAATCTTAAATAACCCTATGAATTGTTAGGTGACTTACCTTGTAATTATGAATAACCATAGAGCAATGTGGGGATACTCTTCAATACAAGCTCCAAATGAGCATAACCAATTTCAATTTTAATCAGTGGTAGAAAACATACAATAAAAATTTCTCAATTATCTAATCATAGCTATACCTTTACTTTATTACAACAACCTTCAATAATAGACACTATAAATATGTCCTCCATTGACAGACTATTGCAGGATATCATTGGATTTTATTTTTGTTGCGCCTGAGATATCGTACTCACATCCAAAAAGGCAGCTACTATTGAAATACTTTTAAGCTTCAATTACTTTCTCATTTTGAATATTATCAAGCCCAAAATGCTAACACATACTCAGAACAGCAACTAATATGATTCTGGCATCAGAAACGTGTAGCTGTTACTGAGGTTGAAGCTTCAAGGCAGCTACATTGAAGGAATCACCCTTATGCTGAGCAATAAGAGAAAGTAGTTTCAATTTGTTTTGGTGAGCATTTGATGATTCTAACTCGTACATCGTTGCTAGATTCAAAACTACGGCTTCGTGCAGAAAACGATCGGGCTGAGAAAAAACGGCTCCTTCAACCAATTTGATGGCATCACTAACACGGCCTGTGTACATCAGGCAGACGCCTAAATTGTTTATTACCTGAAATAAAGCAGAAAATATTACTTTCAATAACTTTTCATAATGATCATTCATCACAGAAATATCATACATATGGAATAGAATATTTATGCATACATAGCACAAGTAGAGAAATGTTTAAATTCAGCAATTTTAATAACACAAAGAGAATAGTTATACTCACGAGTCCATTATTTGAATTAATTTTATGAGCTTGTTGCAGAATTTCTGCTGCATCCTTAAATGCATTTTGAGCAATGGATACATAGGCAGAATGCAGAAGACCTTGAACCGGATCGTGATTTGGAGGCGGAGGAGTATGTTCTAGGTACTGGTTGAACGCCTCCTGAAATACAGATAATTACAGTATTCTTCATACAGTTCAGAAGAAACTTGTCATTCTAGCCAAGGACCAAAGTCTTTTTGACGACATCAAGCTCAAATATCCAAATGCACTTCAAAGTTTCTCTGCAAGCAGAGGTTGATTTTTTCATTTGAGGAATCAGGAAGGGGTGCCTTGTGTCAGAGTAACCAGAGAGGTTGCAAGTATGGATAAGGAAGTGGCTCGGGATAATTGAATAAGGCAGCAGGTTGACTGCAAAGGTGAGTAACAAACTTAAGCCTGATCAGTATAAGTCAAGATAGCATATACTGTATATGCAAAGGTGGCACTGGGCAATTATAATCACGCTCAATATACAATGATATGAATGGCAGATTTTTGGGTTAGACGTCTGGAGCAATAGGAAGTTTTTTATATTTTACAGCAAGGGCATTAACTAAAATGTTCTTGAGTGGAAATTCATATTTAAAACATGTATATGATGGGATGCTAATGGCTATATACCAGTACAATATATATTAAGTGTCACCAGTGCCAACCTTCTAATATCTCAATACAGGTAAATCATTTATTGGTACTTGTGAAATAATGTATAATGAAAAAACAAGGACCGCTATTAAATGTGTATTGTCTTCGCAAATTTTGTTGAAAGTACAGTTAATTTTAGTGTCCTCATATATATGACATTATCATATATACTTTACAAATAGGGATCTAACCTGAGCTGCAGATACATCTCCAAGTTGTAAACAAAGCCTTCCCAGAGCTGAATAGAGTCCAGCAGCTGAATTAGGATCTTCTTCAATCAACTGCTCAAGCAACCCACACGCTAAGCGGAAATCCTACAATCATTAAATAACTAAATGTAATGTAAACTGAGTGGAAACTATTATCTGAAAAATTTTCCTTATTCAGGTAAAAGTTCTGCAAAATGTAGAGAGAGGTTGAATTTTGTCATTTTATGTCACTATTAATACCCATTTGAATGGGGGGGTGGACAATGACAGGTATGATATGGGGAATTAAAGCTGGATACTGGATGCCATTCCCAGCTCCCTGCAGTGGGCTCAAACGTAAGTTTGCCATTTTCTGAGTCGAGTGCTCTATCCACTGCGCTATCAGAGTCCCTGATATTTAGAGAAATGTAAAACTTGAAGAGACTACAGGTAAATTATACATCAAATGTCATACCAGTATGTCTGAACTAGTGATACAGCAAAAGACATACAATCCAGTATGAATTTGATTACAGACAAACAGGAAAATAAAATTCTATAGCTTAATTTTTTCCTCCAAATATTATACATCTCTTTACATCTTAAAATTAGTAAAGACAGGGGAGTATATGACTACAGAATTTAATAATATATATTTCCAAATACTGTATACCTTTAAACTGACAGCACCATTGCTGAGAGAATATGTCACACGCAGTCTTCTTGTCTTCCACAGCTTAAGTGAATCGTCACGCATGTTCGTACTCATTTCCAAATTGCTACCATCTTCACTCAAACCATTATTCAAATTAGCTATTATCTGTAAATAATAATATAATTTGCCAAAGTGTATTAGTTTTTTATTACGTCCACAGATTCTAATAATAAGTAACTAACATTTAATGTTTAAAAAGTTACACATGTGAAGTGTAATACCAAATAATTACCTACTGCTTATATAAAGTGCACTCACTATTGATATCTTATATTAATCTCTATTACCATAACTTCTTATGTTCCTCTGGAGTTCAAGGGTATAAGACAAAACTTCTAAAAAACAAAGAAAACAAATATTTATCATGAAGGACAAAATATTTTTATGATACCTATATTCCTTTACCCATCTTAGTTTTTCAATATAATGTTGAAAGGATCAATAAGTTTACCTGATCACAAGTTCTTTCCAAAGCACAAAGACGGTCCAGGGCTTGCGTGTGCTTTCCTAAATATTGGGGAAGTTCAGCAACCAACAGCCTTTGTAAATGTATATGTAAAAAAATAAATATTCATTCAAAAGAAAAGTAGGGGTTTACAATTTCTTGCGGGTGATAAAATATGTAAAGAAATTCTAGAATGTACTGTATATGCTAAATTATAATTATTGGTAAATGTGTATAGCTTAATAAATTATAGTTGTATTTTAATTAATGTATTCCAAGAAGACAATATATAAAAATTACTGTATAATAAAACAACTACAGTATTGCATAATTACATTTATTTCAACAGTAATTCTCTAGTATTTGCACATATAAAAGAATAAGTAGTTTGTATGAATGAAAAAATTTTGATGTATCTATCTTAAGGTATTTTTGTAACTATTACATGAAATTAAAAATTTAATCATTCCAAAAAAGGTAAATGTTTAATGGCACAAAATATATACTGTTCAAGTTATCTATAGTTACAAAAGTCGTAAGCTCTCTGATAAAGGAGGTGGCTGAGTCAAAGCAAAAAGCGTGACTCTTTGTGGGAAGACAACACAAAGGAGATGATTGCCAGTTCCCCCCTCCCCCATTTAGTCGGCCTTTATAATATGCAGAGGAACATGGAGGAAGTACTCTTGCTCCCCACAGGGGGATAGTATTCAAATACTTACCTGAATCCAAATGGGACCATAGATCCTTTTCTTCCTCCATATAGCTCAGGATAAAATTCAAAATAGAGATCAGGAGCATCCAAATCGCCAAAATACTGGCATTCAACTTCAGCCAAAGAAAATCTTCTTAATTTTATCAAAATCGCAATTCTTGTAAACCACAGCTGTAAGTGTAGGATATTGCAATTTCAAGATGAAAGAAAAACAAAGAGCTAGTATATATTTTAATATTGTTCTAGTCCAAGATGAATGAAACTTATGTATTCTCAGGGTCACAGGGTAACAGGGTGGAACAGTTTCCAAAGCTTCTAGAATGTCAATCCTTTTACATTACCAGTACTATTCTTCTCTTCCTCTTAAGGAAGCCTGTCCAATCTGTTGTCCTGAATTTAGAGTTACATTTTTTTGTGTCAGTATTAATCTCCATTATGGGGGTGGACATGGGGACTTAAGGCTGAATGTTCATTCTAGCACCCCGTTGTGGGCTTGAACATGGGTCTGTCACCCCCGAGTCGAGAATTCTAACTACTATAAGAGTACTCTATAAAATTTCTCCAGTATTTCATCTCTTTCAATAGTGAGGAATATAAACTGGTAACAGAGGTGTAGGTACACTTATGTTTGTGTGAATTTGGTATTGCTTAATAGGTCATGCCCATTCAAATTTTAGGTGACATTTCTCTGAGTTCAGACGAGCTTTATTAAGGCCATAAAATAAGTATTTTAAACTGAGCCCCTCATATAAAGTCAATCTTTGATAATCTTCACTTCTGAAATAAACTTGCATATTCTTATTGTTCTACAGAATCCCATTTGATTTTTTTATGGTCTATATGGCACTATTAATCCCCATTATGGGGAACGACAGACAGATTAGAGTTGGGGAAATAAGATAGGATGCCCTTTGTAACACCACACGATGGACTCAATCGTGGGTATGTTACCTCATGAGTCAAAAATTCTAACCATTATACTACTGTGGTCCCCACAGAACTCCATATGAAAAAATATTGTTAAGTTATTTAGAGAAATTCTAAATAAACAATTCTAGTCAATACATCAGTGATTAGTAAAACACCCAGCTAGATTTTCTGATACTAGTACTACCTAAGAAATTTATATACAAAATATGTACCAGAGGCGCAAATCTCTATTTTTTTTTTTCATTTTATTTTTTTATTTTTCACACATGCAAAGTATAATAACACACAATTTGAACTTGACAACGCATGAACCCATAAAAATACGGTTCTACCCCTGACTCCACACATCTAATGGTATATTCAATATGTAGAGGGCAAGTTCTGTTCTAATACACTTTAAAAGATTTATTAATGAAATATTATTCTACTTACCTGAATGGAATGCGCTGTGTGTTTGCTGGGATGACCAGCTCTTCCCTCTCCTTGACCATAAACAGTTAGTAACTGTGTGGTCAGGTTAACTGCAGAGTGGTAACATCCTGCAGCAATTAACTGTCTAAGTCCACGATCATCCTGAGTAACTGAGGCTGCTGTCAAAACTGCGCGTTTGGACGCGGCTTCTTCGCCAAGATACGTCCTTACGAGATTTTTTACTGGGTCTCCCTGAAAAGAGAATACTGTACATATAAATTATGATGTATTATGAATCTGAAAATATACTTGGAAAAGATGCCATTTTGTAAGTACAATATATAATGTTGACAGGCTAAACAATGTTTTAATTTATATTCAAAGAATATATATGTAGAGCTCCTCACACAAATGGAGCTAAGAGGAGTGATTGAAATACGTTTGGCTTGTGGTGAATGTGTGTGCTTTGACTCGGTATTCTCTTTTACAAGGAGAATTGGGACAATAATAATAATGATTATAATAATACATAGATGAATATGACAATTTTTAAATATGTAATGAACTTGTACACTCATATTACTCTACAAACCCCATTTGAATTAGTATTGTGAATGTATATGCAAAAGTGATAAACAGACTAACTATATGGGTAAAGTAATGGTGAATCTAAAGCCTCTGAATCCAAATTAATAATGAAGCAGGAAAAGAAAACAGGCTCTGCTTAGGCAATTAAGCCCATTGCAAGCTCCTTAACAAAACTGTACAGGGTCAACACTGGCAATCTGGTTAGCTTGGGCTAAGTATATATATATATATATATATATATATATATATATATATATATATATATATATATATATATATATATATATATATATATATATATATATATATATATATTTTTTTTTTAAACCTGGCTCACTGATGCAAAAAGGTCTATAAAGGAGTAAGTAAGCAAACTAAACAAGCTTCTTTGAATAAGTTTGTATCCGACTATTATTTTCTATGATTAAATAAGTTCTTACAAGATTTTGAAATATACTTACAAAGTCTTCTTTTATTGCAATACCCGGCATAGTAAGGAGCTCTTTTTCTGGAAAGTAAGTTCCAGGTGGACTTGTAGCCATTGTAATTAGAGCCTGCTTAGTATTTTCAGCAGGTATCCAAGCATCGTGTCTTCGGTCAGCATCACTCGAGAGGAGGCTAGCAGTAAACACGTCCTGTTCTGTTGCAGGAGTCAAGAAGGAATCGGGCGATGGTATGGCATTGCTAATATTGAAATTATCCGTTGGAGACATGTAAACTGGATTCATCATTGCTGAGTCACCATTTCCACCTGATGCAGCTGGTGAATTGATGTTATCAAAGGGACTTGCAGTTTTGTTGTTGAAGTATCTAAAAAGATTGGAGTCCCCTTGCTTGGACTTATCACTTAATTGATCTTGTGGAAATGCTGAATGCCCTTTGGAAGGAGCTGGTGTTGTCAAGCCAATGGGAACATTGGTCATGGTACTAGTAACAGGAGCGATGCCCAGGGATACCACACTACTAGCATTGGGCAGATTTGGAGTGGCTGGTGCTGAACCCTCTTCAAGGCTTGCCTGACGAAACTTTACAGTGGTTGCCTCAACGTCCATGCTGGCATTGGGAGATGCGTCACTAACAAGCATTGATGTCGTCATGCTCATCATCATGGCAGGTTGAGATGGCGTCAAAAGTCTCGATGTGGGTTGATGTGGACGAATAGGGGTCTGAGTCGGAAGAGACAGCACAGATTTCAGATCAGGTTGTGGCGTTGATGTGGCATGAGGTTGTACCTGTACATTTTGAGGTGTTCCTGATGTTACTGGGATGGTGAATGGGGATGGATTTATTCTTGACTGGTCCTCATGGGGTGCAGTTGATTGTGGAGTTTGTATAACTTGATTACTAGGGTTCCTCTGCTCACTCACAGAGATATTGGTTGTTGGAGTGATAGGTTGAGGAGGTAAAGATGGACTGGAGACACATGGCTGATTTGCTACTGTACTTCCAGGTAAAAGATTTACACTATGCTCTGGAGGTGACGGTAGTACAATACCAGGGACCGTAGCATCAGCAGTTCCAGGATTAACTGCATCTAACCCAGTGAATTGCTGTGTTGCATTAAGCTCTTGAGAAACATCTTCAGCTGTTTGTGAGATTTGATCAAAGATACTACTGCTATTTTGATCAAAGTACTGGCTGAGCGATGTATTCTGAGTTTCACCGGGAAGGTTGTTAGACATGTCCCAATATCCAAAACTAAACCTGGAAACCATTGTAAGAATCAGTACAATATTATCAGTACAGAATTTCATTAGCACATATGATAACTGAAATACATTAAAGTATTGGACAAATTTTCTGCAATATCAGTAAATTTTACATCATCAATATCAACTAAAAATCAAGAGTTTGTATAGATGACCAAAAATAACAGCTACATGGTTGTTATTTATGGTCATTTACAAAACCTGCTCTAGCAGTCCTAGGATGTGACAAAAAACTACCTCTCCAGTCAAAAGGGGGAAGAAATACACCATAATATTTCTTGCTTATTGCATAAAGGGACCTAGAGGGATATCCTATAAGGTGAACTAGAAATATTTCAGCCTTGATAATCTGGTTTTGCATCACTGACTCCCTTTCCTATTAAGGGCTTGGACAGAGTTTTTATTATATTATAATATATTATATTTATTATATTATATTAGATTTTATAATATTGTATTATAATACAATAATATTATACACCTCTATCTAGTAGTTTCCAAGAGTCCTGCAACCTAAGAGAAACCGGATTAGACTAACAAGGTAAAATTCCATATTTGTGATTGCCATGCTTTGTAGCTCCCCTTTATACCATAAAGTATTCCATACTCTTAATTTTCAAATACCTTCGAAAAGTGGGGCATCTATTTCAGATGCCAATGCTGACTGGCCCATATTTCCATGTATGGAGTAGTGCTTTAGTATCTGCCTAGGTTCCTCTTCAATTTATCTTAAAACAGTTCATCTATTCAACTCTCCCACTTTAAGCCACATCCTCGACTTTTACTCAGCATCATCATACGGCTCTTTTTTCTTTATTTTCTTTAACTATTATTTTGGATAGAGTTTGGGCAAGTTGGGTGGTTGTGAACATCTACTGCTGTCTAGACTCCAACACATCCATCAAGCCTTATCAGTGTGGAATAATACAACTCGAAGACTATCAAGGAGAAGGTTTATTACATTCTCTTATTGCTGAACTTTGGAACTCGCTTCTGGCATATATCTTTCCTGCCCTTCTTAAACTATTGTCCTTTTAGAATCAGGTTTCTAGCGCCTTTGATCTGTGGCTGTATTTTTTTTCAAAATCATAAACCTAGCTTAGTTTGGGTGAAGCTATTGTGATAGAGTTATCTTTACGAATGACATAACTGTAGAGAATGTGCTTAACAATAAATTAGTATTTTTTGTTGTTGCAATTTACGAAATACAAAAATGATAAAATATAAAACTATTCTCCAGTCGGTACTTAATTTCGTCAGTTCTGCAACCTCAAATTTACTAATATTTTTATGATAAAATATACTTTCCTTCAAATGAAGCATTCCACAACACCTTCACAAATACTGATACATTGCAGTTTCTTCTCTGTAAGCTTCTTTTCATCCCACCTAGTTTTGTATTTTCTTTAAAGAAATTTCAAATTTGTACGCGAAAGCAGTGATACATTCAGTTTGAAGCTTTGTAAGAAAACTTCTAAGCAGGATGTAAAGAGGTACTTTTTTAGTGTAAGAGTAGTTGATACTGGAGTTCATTATGATAGGAAACAGTAAGTGCTCAATGCAGTCCTTGATTTAAGGAAAGATATGATAAGAGGCAGTGAGTAAAAATACGTAACAGACCAGGAGACTGGGAGTCACGAGCAAAAAGCTCTTTCCCGCGAGCACAATTAGGTAAATGCAATTTAAGTATATACTTTAATTTTATGACCCTTATTGGTGACAATTTAGACATCAAATACAGGATAAGGTTGCTTAAAATTTATACAAAGTCATACAAATCTAGTATGTATTAAAGCCAAGAATAATAAAATTCACAGAAATATATTATCTTTATTATATCTTTTACAAATTAACAAAATATATATATATATAACATGGAATGAATCAATCTGGGTAAAAAGTTTATGAAAAAACAAAAAAATAGGCAAAATTTTTAAGCTTGGTGTATTGTATTTTAACTGTGTATTGTCCTTCTAAAATATTATTAATAATAAATAAATATACTGAGTATATATAAGTGAATTGATTATTGGAGTTTTTTAATTCAACTATTCAATCCATCCATTACGGTACAATAAACAAATACATCTAAATTGTCAGAAATAAAATGAAGGTATGAATGCTGCATGTATGTAAAAAAAAAAAATCTCGACCAGTTTATTTCACAAAACTTCAAAGTAACTTATCAAATTTTCAACCTGAATATCAAAACACTATTTTTTGCTGATAATTGAGGATTTTAACAGAATGACTAATGCATTAACAGGAAATTAACAGAATGACAAATTGATTTTAGAAGTTAATTAATCTCATACTTATGATAATGATTTTGAACTATTACACAAAAAATTATCAAATTACCTGATCAAATTTTCATTCTGAATATAATGTTTAAGAAGACTCACAAAGCTGCAGTTATTTAATTAATTAAGATATCCTGCTACTGTCACATGACCAGCTACTACTGTACTGTTACTCGCCGTTACAAGTTATCCAATGCAGCTACGCATGTCAGAGTTTTCAATTGTTTGTTTTGACATTAACAATAACACCTGGATTGGTGTACGTAGATATATGTTATGTGAAGACTTTTTTAAATTTCTAGGGTAAAGAAGGCATTTTGATAACATACAAAGTGACACTTATAGATCAACTCTAGTCTGAATATCATGGAGAAATACCCCATTCATAAATAATAATAATAATAATAATTATGCAGTACTATATTCAAAATTCTTAGCTAATATTGCAGAAATGAGATTTAATTTTTTAAATTTAAAATTCCTTCAATCGAGTCAATGCAATGCATCATTTTATGTGTCACTATTAGTTCTCCTGAATGGGGGTAGACGTAGACAGATAAGAGCTGGGGGGGGGGGGGGGCATTAAGATTGGATGCCCTTCTTAACGTCCCACAATTGGCTTGAATCTGTATTAGTTGCTTCCTGACTTGCGCACTTTACCACTGAGCTACCGCGGCCCCTCCTTTTCAAAAGTTAACAAAGATACTTATTTTTTTCTGTATTATTTCAATATTTTATGTAACCTGACCTGAGCTATTGCAACACTAAGTAAACCTTAAGTTACACATTGTGTTGTTTGCCATTTGTGTGTTACCGATAATTCCCATTCATATGGTGATTGGCATAGGTTGGAGGTGGGAAATTAAGGCTTGATCAGTGTTGTTAATTTCTCTGAGTAGATGATGTATGTATCATAATTATCACAACTGATATTCTCAACATAATATAATATAGCAACAATAATACATACATAATCAATTACCTTAATCCCCCTCCTAAGAAGGTGGCAGAGTCAAAGCACATATATTCACTAGCAGCTAATACACCTCAGTCACTCCTCTTAAGTCCTTGCGAATAAAGGGCTGCCACAACTCCCCCACAACACTGCTTGGGTTACCCACAGGGAAAGTGGGTCTAATTTATTTCAAAAACTATCTAAACTTGTTTCCCTAGTACACTGTATTTACATTATATAAGGCTTCCAAGTTTTAAGTAGCAAAATATCCACTAAAATTTGTAATACTGCAGACCCCAGTCTGATATCGATCATCTCTGTGCATAATATCAGGATACTACCTAATATTTTTACTTAAACTTATGCCACCCGACCTCCAAAAAACACCACTCTGTATTAAAGAAATTTTTTTTTATAGTTATTATACAAGTTGCTGAATGTAGCATACAAGAAGTGTACTTGTGAAATTTTGGGGAGCTGCAATAGCATTCACTTTCTAAGTGTATCTGTGGAAAATTGGGGAGTTACAGGTTTGCATTTTGTCACACAATTAGCACCTGTAGGTGGATTTATGAGCAGATTTTAATTACAAGGCTCAAGCTAAGCAGAATAGTATGGGGATCTTGTCAAGATGATTAACCCCCTCCAGAGCCCCCATATATATGTAAATTACTAGAGCTCCCCGGGGTTACTATTCTTTACATGATCCTGGCATTTCCTATAATGTTTTCAGTTATGAAAGTAAAGAATTTAATACTTCCTCACGTACAATGTATTGCTCATTTCTCTCATTACATATATTCAAGACTTTGTTCTGAACGTATTAAGCAAGTATACCTTGCTTAGGCAACCAATGATGTCAGTTATAATATTAAGTCACAATGTTTGTATTAAAGAAAAGTACCTCTTTTAAAATATATTTTTATAAACTATCAAAAGTAGCCTCGCCTTCTAGCCGAATATCAAGCTCATGTAATGCATAAAATGACTTATTCTTTTATGAAATTAATTCCCAAATTTCATGTTTTCTTAGGTAAACTGTATGGCTCATGCTCACATTGCAAAAGAATTATAATCCAACCTACACTATGGAAAATCTATAACAAATAGAATTAAGAGATTTAAACTATTTTATTGCTTTCATGGCATAACTGCCATAGCTTTGCCTTTTCTTCCATGGATGGTATTTAATAATTACTGTACTTGTATTTAATTAGCCACAACCAAATAAAAATTCTATCTCTATAAAAAAGCCATAATACCCCTTATAAGGGGGACGGTGAAGTCATAACAAAAAACTAGACCCGATTTTGTCTATTTTTACCACACACTGGGGAACACAGATGAGGTATTCTTGCCCGTCCCACCTCACCTAATCCACAGTAATATAATTTACATTGCAACTATAAAACTGTGCAAATATCAGATAACGGCCTATAACCTAAAGCAATAATTATTTCCTTTTATCCTTGAAAATCGTGGAAATCACTGTGTCCATGAACTTGGTGCATGTGTTCAGCAAACTTTTGAGCACAATCTGATGCGAAATCTCTCTTACAAGACTCTGTATGAGCGAGTTTATACAAAACGAGGAAAACGAGACAGTGAACTAATGCCGTATATACAAATGTAACTGTTCGTGCTGTTTTGTTGCTCAAAATAAACCTCCCCATGGAAAGGGTCACCTTTTCAAACGGACTCAGAGCTGCATAACGTTTCGACCTCTCCTTTCTAGAGAATGAAGAGAAGGGATCCAGCGCTTCTTCGTACTGACTGCTATAGCGTGATTCAGCGGCAGAATCATCCCTACTGTGCTGACCTTGATAAGACTGAAGGAATCTAATCTTTTCATACAGTTTAAGATTATCTGCCCTGAGACTATCAAGTTCGTTTTGTAGCAGCACAATTTGCTGGCTCTTCCCAGCAAGTTCACCCTCGAGTTCTTCGTTCCTCTGACGGAATCGCTCTCTCTGAGCAGAAACGATAGGCAAAAGTGATTCAGCAGCTGAGGTAAAGTCAGGAGGAACTCCACCAGGGACTGGTGTGGGTGGATTAGAAATAGTCTGCTGAGGAACAATTAAAGGTGGCGTACTGCTGGTAGAGGCTCTAACAGCTTCTGCTACAATCTCAGGAACAGACGATCCTTCTCCCTCCCCACGGTACATAGATGATAGAGTATGAACAGAAGACAGATCAGACTCTAAATTCACAATAAGTACTTTTTGTTCGGTGACAAGTGAACGCAAACTAGCAAGCTCTTGTTCAGCCTCAATGACTTTTTTATTGACATAGAGATTCTCCTGCTTCAAAGCTGTGTTTTCATTCTGTAAAGCTTTTGTCTTTTCAAGCAATAAGACTTCCAGTGGTTTAGGTGGAGAAGATGAACCTTGTCTATTTTCTTCAGTCTTTTTTGAAGACATTCCAAACTCGACAGATTTCATAATGCTTAATTCCCTTTTGATTTCATCATAATCTTTCTGCTGGCTAATTTTACCTTCTAATTTTGATATTGTCTGAGCATTCTTATTTAAGTTTTCTTCAAGTTCTTGAATCTGCTTGGTAGATGCATCTCGTAGTGCATTCAAAGACAGCTGCAATTGTTTAATATCTTCGACAAGTTGCGAAATCTCTTTATCCTTAGAAGCCAATTCAATTTCAAGAGATGACCGAGCTAAACTATCTGCTGAAGATTCTACTTCGTTAATAGAGGAAACAGAGATAGACATATTTTCTGCTTGAGCATTGTGTGCAATAGTTAAAGCTTCCAGTTGTTCTCTAACCATTGCACTTTCCCTCTCTGCAATCACAGCCCTCTGGTTTGCGCGTTCCAGATCGTTCATTAACATGTCAGTTTCATCGGCTCTTGCAACATTCGACTCATCCGACTTGCTCTTTAATTCAAACAATTCAGACTGAGTTTGATCCAAAGTGGACTGAAGTGTCAGAGCTCTTGTTTCGGCATCCTGCAGTCTTCTCATAACCGATTCTTGTGTCTCATACAACAACCTTTCTTTCTCTGCATATTGCCGTGTCAATTCCTTTTCTAGGTCCTTAATTTTGGACTGAACAGTGTCATCCATGAGGTCTTCATAATTTTTAACCTTCTCCTTCAAGACTTTGATAGTCACATCCTGGTTTCTTACTTCTTTAAATTCTTCATTGTACTCCTTTAAAGTTTCACGCAAATTTTTATTTTCAATCTCCAAATCTGCTAATCTTCCTATTTTCTTCTCTAATCCTACACAGTACTCAAGAGTGGGAAGAGGATCGGAGATGTCTATGACCTTTTTATACACATTTAAGAATGCAGTCTCTACAAACTTACTCCTTTTGTTGAGATTATCAATCTCGGCTTGGAAACTTTTGAGTAAAGGAGCTACGTGTTTGCGTATTTCATCAGGAGTGTTTTTCTTGAATTCTCGCGAGAGTTCTACTAGCTTCTTCCTGGAATCTTCAGATTCGTCCTGGCGAGTGGCAAGTTCTGAAGCAGTCTCATCTAGCTCCCTCTGAACAACAGATAAGTCAAAGTTCTTCCAAGCAGCAATTACTGCCTGTACTTTAATAGCCATTGTAGAGTTTTATAAACATCAAGTCACAGCAACAACAAGCACAGCTGTACAGTTCTTTTTCCACCTGCAAAAAGAAACCAAAGGTTAGCAAGTGTTTTCTAAGCTCTCTGAAATAGGCTGACCTATATACAAATGCCATGAAGCTTGCGGAGCAAAAAAGTGATATCATTAATATGTATTGCTGCTTTACTTTACATACGGAAAACTGCCATGAAAAAAAAAAACAGTGAAAATAACTGTGATTTTCAAATTTACAAATTGGACTGACAATTGTCGAATACAGTACATTAATTTATGATAGTTAATACATGTAAGAAAAAATTCAAAATTTCAGAGAACTTATGCAACACAGGCTACTTTAGGTTTCATCAACATACTTGTGTAAAGAAAATATCCTGATGACAAATTCATATAATGTTATTAAGAATACTACCATATCACTTTTTTGCATATATTTTTTTTTTTACACTATATGCCACCAAACTTTTAAATCTTGCTACTATACTAAACAAACTTTTCAAATATCCATATTAAGCTAAGGCCAAGCTGGGTACCCACTGAATAGGAATAAAATAATATGTAATCTCCAAAAATATGAAAAAATTAAAAAAATATATATATAAAACACAGAAATATATTCATATTCAAACTATATTTAGTACAGTATGTAGTAATTATACTAAGTCAACATCCAAGAAATATTACACCACCATTAAGGAAATAAGTGTTAGAATACTCGATTCTCTAGGTGACAAACATACATATGAGCCCATTGCAGGGCAATAGAAAGGGCATCAACCCTTAATTTCCCAGCTTCAATCTGTCTGTGTCCCCAAAACGAGGACTAATCGTGACATATAAAACATTAAGAAACGTTATATTTTACTGATGGATGAGTGTGAGGTGTTATACAGGCAAACAACACTGAATATAATTACAAATTGTTATACCTTTTCCTAAGCACTTCACGATGAAGATTTCATGAAAATTCCAGAGTTCATACAACTGTGTTCTGTTTCCTCAAAGAGCCAATGAAAGATGTCACCCACTGATCTCAAAAAATTCCAAGCAACTCCAAATCAATTTGAAAAATATTGATTATAGCTTTAAAAGTATTTTGCCTGCATTAAAAGTTTAAAAGTTAAAGTTTGCGGTTTTAGCCCTCCTATCAGAGGCATCGCCCCTGCTCTGGCGGGCGTCAGCCAGTGCAAGCCCCAACTCCCCACTGTGGTGTTCAGCCACAGCAGTGAGCTTCCCAGTAAACAGCTTAAACTCTCAGTCCTGAACGGGAACCGATCTGTCGACCTCGCGAATGCGAGGCCAGCGCGTTACCACTGTACTAGCCAGAAGGTTACTAAGTTTTTATGACTTAAATCTTGCTATTTTCTTTCTTATTAGCCCTTGCTTTCTATCCTGGTCTGTGGATTGTGTAATTTTCAAATTACATTCCTCCTGCTAGGCAGTTAATGCTAGTTGATGTTACCTTAGGGGCGAAGGTAACTGTTTTGTTTACACCATCAGATAGAAAAAAAAATTGAGAGCTATTTATTACAGTAATAAGTTAGGTTTGGTTTAAATATGTCACTTCACCTACAGTTAAGAAATAAATGGATAATTATTTTTTTTTATTTAACATCTTATCAATATTTTGTATTTTCATTGCACTTATTGGGAAAATCCCTTATTCTGATCTTACATTGATTACATATATAATTTAACCATGGTTCCCCCTCCTAATAATGCACAAATAGCACATTAACCTCCTTCCCATACTACAAGGCGGCCTGAACCTCACTTGGGTCTAGTCAGCCCCATGACTATAAACCACTAATGACCTCTTCCAAAAACTAATCACAAATGCCAAAAGATTCGGTTTGGCACTCATGTATCAGTGTGATAACGTGGCACTCTTGTATCAGTATGATGAAACATGGCACTTTAAACAAGAGTAAATGAGTAAAATAAAAATAAAAAAAAATTAAAAATCTAAATCACTTAGAAACAATATCAAATATCAAGTAATTTCTTAACATGGGGGGGGGAAACAAAACTAACTTAAAAATGATATATTTCACGATTTATTTACCTTACTGAGGGGTGTGAAAGTAAATATTTACCTTGATAAATATCATGAAATTCAGGAAAACATACTGGCAACTGACCAATAAAAAAAATATATATAAAAAAACAATCCATATAACAGGCAAGCAGAGGGTGGGTCAAATATCCGTAAAGATTTTGATGGAAGAATTGGTTAAATATTAACGAATTTCTGTCAGTATATACCCTATTTACCTAACTGCGCTCACGGGAAAGTGCCCCGTGATCGTAACACCCCGTCTCCTGGTCGGTTAATTTATTGTTAATGCGTTCTCACATACAATATTATTGTCAAGGTATTTATCTATATTTAATAAGTACAGAGTTACATATATGTATATACAATGGCCTCGGTCATCCTTGTAAGGGGAGTGGCCGAGTCAAGGCACAAAAATAAAGGGGTAAAATAATAATACAAACCCCGTTCGCACCTTTTACGTGGCACAACCCATCAGCTAAACATCCGAGTGTCAATGAAGGTTCACTGAGAGTGTTTTTGTTTTTTATTTTCTCTTAATTTAGCATTTATAGACTTAATACTTGAATTTGCTTAAAAAAACATATTCATAGTATAGTAACTATAAAAATATAATATTTATTTTTGATAAATTCTCTAGTGGAACAAATGTAATATGATCGTAACGAAAATATTTTTATTAATAAAATGACTTGATGACCGCAGACAAGATTAAAAAAAATAATATATTAGTTCCTTCTCAATGGGAAAAAATAATAGTAAATTTAACTGAATGAACAAAGACAAAAATAATGGATGTTGTAATGAAAAAAACAAATTCTTCCTAACAACTAAATTTAATTATTTATTTATTTTGCGTTTATTTGTTACTTGCATATAAACATATTATTTTTTTTTCCTTTTTACGAGATCTAAGTGAATATTGTGTAAATTATGATCTAATAAACATGTCGACTCCTTCTTGTATGTTCATTTTTGTTGACTTTGTAGACAATGAACGGGACTAAATCCTTAAATCGCACAATTAAAAAAAAAATGCCATAAGTTTTCAAGATTAGACCTAACCAGAGGAAAACATATTTCGGTAGAGTAATGGGGTCAAGTAAATGTAACGACTCCCAGTACGTTAAATAATCCCGTAAATTGTTAGGTTAGGGTAAGTTTACTAAGATTTTAATTAGGTTAATGTCTAACACTAGCAATTTAAGGGGTTATTTGATATATTGGGATTCTCTATCTGAATTTGATCCGAGTAATGTCTAATGAGCATTAAAAAATGGAAAGGAAGCTACTTACAACTAAAGCATTTCAACTAAATCAGAATTAACTTCCAGAGTAGCTGTAAACAGATAGAAGATGACGTCATTGAAAAATCTTAGTCATACGCTTTAATTGCATTTCTTAATACATTCAGCACCACTTAAATCTATGATATGATGAATAATTTACAATTGAGGGGTTATTTTGATTCATTAAATTTACTTTATAGCAATTATCCAACGAATAATAATTAAGTAAGGTCTTAAGAAATGCAGCCGTAAAGTCAGATTTGTTTTGGGTAGTGTCGAGAAAGATGACAAGATAGTGACAAGCGAAGGAAAATGTCTCGAAATCTGTCACCGACACAGCAGAAAATCGCTGAGAAGTTGTTCATTCTCAACGATAGATGTGTCGGCATACTTACCCGAATATATAACATTAAAAAGGTATGTTAAAAGTACTAGGTCAATTGTTAATTAAATGAGATTGGTGGCTTCCGGCCACCCTCACGATGGGGTGAAGGTGGGCGAGGCCCTTAAATCTTGATCCATTATTCACCACTTTCATTTTATTATTATTCATTATCCCTTAGTCACTATTCACGTTATATTTTGTGTATTTACTTCTTTTTAATGGCAAATATATAGGTTTAGTCAATCACAAATCAAATCTATTGACGAATATTCGTCCTTTGTTTTTAATCATATTTCACTATCTTTTATTCTCAATTCTCATAATTATTGTTCATTTGCTTCTTTTTGACTAATCTGATGTTAGAGTAATAAATGTAGGCTACTCACCTTTGTTAGAAGTGAGTAGAGAAGTCAAAACCATGGGTAAGATTTGTATTATGCACCCCTACATAACTCGTATTTATGCCCCATCAGTTATTAATTCTTTAACAAATATGGCTAAAACTCACGTCACCCACTCCTGGAGAACTATTACTTGGGTAAAATTCTCGTTAATAAATATATGGTTTATTATTAAAAATGGGTGCCTCAGTAGGGATAATTTTGGGCGTTTCTGCAGCAGCGTGGTCTCTTGTGTGTCGAATTAACAAAGGCCCCCATCAAGTTTTGCTTAATTTTAATAATTAACCATAAATTTATTTACTTTATTTTTAGCAAAGTACCAGTTTTCTGGGATTAGGTTACGTGAGTTTAGGACATACAGATGCTACCCTAAATAAGATTAACCAAGTTACGAACAAAAACTTACCCATTATCTCCCCGCCTATTAATGTATGTATTAGTGTGCTGTACTGTATTATTACATTATTATTACTGTATTGACATTCATTAATGCTGTATACTTTGTTTTATGTAGTAGTTAAGTGTCTTTAGCTTAAGTACAGTACAGCACTGTATATGTATATACTGTACAGTACTTTTATTTTTACTTAATCACAACTTACGAACGGACTTTTGGAACCTATCTCATTCGTAAGTAGGGGAGTGTCTATATACTGTACGTCAAAGAATTGCCATATAAAAAGGTATCAGTATGAGTTATGGAGGGGTGCATAGAATAAATCTTAATGCAAAAGCATTTTGTTTGATCTTGGGTTATTTTATATATATATATATATATATATATATATATATATATATATATATATATATATATATATATATATATATATATATATATATATATATATATATATATATATATATATATATATAATTATTATTATTATTATTATTATTATTATTATTTGTGTGTGTCTCTCCACCCGTCTCATCCCTGACCATTTTATGCTGTTTAAGTAGGTTTTGATATCATAAAATTTTTCTTTTTGTTTTTTCCAACAAATCTGACCTTCAGATTTTGTCGTAACTTACTCGTTTCTAGGTTAGGAATAATTTCTGGCAGTTTTGAAGGTGATTTTTATTCAAAGCGCATAAAAAACCATAGGACTAGATAAATTTCACCTTCCAATAGAGACAGGTGAAATCGTAAAGAATTCTCTCCTTTTTACTTTATCACTGTTAGTCCCCATTTTGGGGGTGGGCACAGACAGATTGAAGCTCATTCACATTCATTTATTAAATCATGCGCTGTTTTATGTTTCACAATTAGTCCCCATTTAAATGTTGTGGACACATATGTTGGAACTAGGGGTTTAAGGCTGGATGCCCTTCGTAATGCCCCACAGAAGGATCAAACCCACATAAATCGCTTCGCAACTTTACTAGCACACTTTATATTGAGCTACTGTTGTCATCTATATTTATTCAATAATGCTTATATTAATTTTTTATTATAAGATTCCATGTTCCTCTTAAGCAAGAAAAAGGCCACATCAGGAACAAAAGAATTATTTTAGCATGCCAGAATATTATACCTTAAATGTCCTTTCTTCATACTTTTTTTTTTGTGGCAAGAAAATTTTTAAGAAAGGAAAGATTTGTCAGCCTTTTCCCTCTCTTCTTTCCCTTTTATTTGACTCCGTGACATTCTCTGTGACATTTTTTCTCTCTTCCATCTTGGATGTCTCTATTTGCCATCT
>JAXCGZ010000184.1:0-5000 GCA_037179515.1 Halocaridina rubra
TGGTCAAGATTAGAGCTACTGGAAGCACGTCCTCACTGGATGAACTCAGGAACTAAGAGAGAGAGAGAGAGAGAGAGAGAGAGAGAGAGAGAGAGAGACTACCTATATTTGTACTTTTTGTACATTCTCTTGCGTCAAATAGAGTTTGCATTGTAGGCGATTTTAATTTTAGAAATATTAGCTGAGAAACCATAACAGGTGATAGTAGCTCTAAGGAGTTTTTGGAAGTAGTAGAAGACAATTTCCTTTCTCATCATGTACTTGAAGCAACACGGGGGGTGAATATACTAGATTTAGTTCTTAGTAATAGAGAGAATATGGTCACAAATTTAGAAGTTGGTGAACCATTGGGAAACAGTGACCATGATTCCATTAGATTTAACATAATTTTCAAGGAAACTAGAAAGGAAAACAAGAATATTGTTCCAAACTTTAGAGAAGGAGATTTTGAGGGCTTAAAAACTAAATTATCTAATGAGGTATGGGAAGGGATTTCTGGGGTACAGATGAGGGTAGTTAATCCAGCAGGTCAGGTCGCAGGTAGCAGATTACCCTGAAAATTGAGTACCACATGCCAAGGATTATCACAAGATAAGATCAATATATTAAATTCTCTCACAGGAAAGAACAACAGTCCGTCAGTTAATATAAATTTGGATGAGGAATATAACAATTTTGTCATGATTCTTAAGAATAGTCAAAGAGACTGTATTCCCATGAAACATTGCAGATCAAGAAAAAATGACCCTAAATGGATGAACAATAGAATAAAGAATCTTATAGGTATTAAAAGAGGAATATACAGGAAACTAAAAAGAGGTGAAGAGCAGGTGAGGCAGCAATATATACAGTTAAACAGGGAAGTTAAAAAGATAGAGAGTCGAAAAGAAAATACGAAGTTAGAATAGCAGAAGGAGCTAAAGAAAATCCTAAATAGTTTTATCAACATTATCAAACAAAATTTAAGGAAAAAGTCGGACCAATTGAAGTAGCCAATGGCCATATCACAGATGACGATAAAGTGATGTGTACATTTTTAAATGATTATTTCTTATCTGTATTTACCAATGAAAACTTGGAAAATATTCCGGAAGTAGAATCCATTTACAGAGACAGTCCCGATAAAATACTTAGTTCAATAAATATTACGAGAGAGGAGGTAATAAAAGAAATAGATAAATTAAAGGCTCATAAATCTCCGGGACCTGATGGAATATATGCTAGAATATTAAAGGAATGCAAGGAAGAGCTTAGTTGTCCACTAACTGCATTATTTAATAATTCAATAAAATTAGGATCCTTACCCATTGAGTGGAAATTGGCAGATGTGGTACCAATATTTAAAAAAGGAGAACGAGTTAAAAAGAATAATTATAGGCCTGTAAGTTTAATGTCACTAGTGGGTAAGATTCTAGAATCCATAATTGCAAATAAAATAAGGGCACATCTAGAATTACACAGACTGATAAAACTTTCACAACACGGGTTTCTTAAGGGTTTTTCGTGCCTTACAAACTTACTGTCTTTTTATTCAGAAGTTTATGATATAATATGATATAATATATGATATAATATATCTAGATTTTAGCAAAGCTTTTGATAGAGTTCCTCACAAAAGATTAGTTAAAAAGCTGGAAGCTCATGGTATAGGAGGAGCTGTTCTCAGATGGATCAAACAATGGTTAAAACACCGAAAACAGAGAGTTTGCATAAATGGAGAGAAATCAGAGTGGGGCTCGGTTACTAGCGGGGTACCACAAGGCTCGGTACTGGGTCCCATATTATTCATCATATATCTAAATGATCTGGTTTCGGATATCAGTAGTAACCTAAGTAAATTCGCAGACGACACTAAAATAGGTAGAATTATAAATGGAAAAGAAGACATTCATGCTTTACAGGAAGATCTAAATAGATTATCTGAATGGTCGGACAAATGGCAAATGGAATTTAATGTTGAAAAATGTAAAGTAGTTAAAATGGGTACTATAAAAGACTAGTTATAAGCTAAATCCACGAAATCATGAGTTCTGAGTGTGAAAGGGATTTGGGAGTTCTTGTGAGTAGTAATCTTAAGCCAAGAGAGCAATGCACAGCAGTCAGATATAAAGCAAACAGAATTTTAGGATTTATCTCAAGAAGTGTTAGCAATAGGACGGAAAAAGTTATTTTGCAGCTCTATCTTGCATTAGTTAGGCCCTATTTAGATTATGCTGTGCAATTCTGGTCACCCTATTATAGGATGGAAATTGAATCCTTGGAGAGAGTGCAGCGAAGAATAACCAAGATGATACACAATATCAGAAATCTACCATATGAGGACAGATTAAAAAAACTTAATCTACATTCTCTAGAGAGGCGAAGAGTTAGGGGGGATATGATTGAAGTGCATAAATGGTTTAAAGGGATTAACAAGGGAGATATTAATAAAGTTTAAAAAATTCATGATCAAACCAGAACTCGTAATAATGGATTTAAGCTTGATAAATTTTGGTTCAGAAGGGAAATTGGTAAAAATTGGTTTGGTAATAGAGTAGCTGATGCATGGAACAGGCTTCCTAGTAGGATAGTAAATGCCAATACCTTAGACACCTTCAAATGTAGATTAGATAGACATATGACAGAGGTAGGGTGGGTATGAATAGGTTAGTGCTAATTAGAAAAATAAAAAAAAAATAGAATAAATAAGTAGAGTAGAGTAGAATAGGTTAGACATGCTGAAAATACCATTCAAAAATGGAGCTGCCTCGGGTGTGCCAGTAGGCATGTTGCAGTGTCCCCTATTCTTATGTTCTTCTTATGTTCTTAATTGAAGAAAAATTTTATATATGTATATATATATATATATATATATATATATATATATATATATATATATATATATATATATATATATATATATATATATATATATATATATATTTATATATATATATATATATATATATATATATATATATATATTCTAAATATATATATATATATATATATATATATATATATATATATATATATATATATATATATATTATATATATATATATATATATATATATATATATATATATATATATATATATATATATATATATTTATATATATATATATATATATATATATATATATATATATATATATATATATATATATATATATATATATAAATTAAATATATATATATATATATATATATATATATATATATATATATATATATATATATATATATATATATATATATATATATATATATATATATATATATATATATATATATATATATATATATATATATATATACATATATATATATATATATATATATATATATATATATATATATATATATATATATATATATGTATATATATATATATATATATATATATATATATATATATATATATATATATATATATATATATATATATATATATATATATATATATATATATATATATATATTATATAATGATAAAAAAAAAAAAATATATATAATATAATATATATATATATATATATATTATATATATATATATATATATATATATATATATATATATATATATATATATATATATATATATATATATATATATATATATATATATATATATATATATATATATATATATATATATATATATATATATATATATATATATATATATATATATATATATATATATATATATATATATATATATATATATATATATATATATATATATATATATATATATATATATATATATATATATATATATATATATATATATATATATATATATATATATATATATATATATATATATATATATATATATATATATATATATATATATATATATATATATATATATATATATATATATATATATATATATATATATATATATATATATATATATATATATATATATATATATATATATATATATATATATATATATATATATATAAACCTTTGTATTCACGAAAGGGACGTGAACTTTATCACAAATGTTTAAAATTCTTCTAAGAAATATATGTTGCTCCAAATTTTTCAGCTAGATCTTTCATATTTTTTAATCACTGATGGAGTTAAAAAAAAAAAACTTGATATGTCTGACATGACACGTGGCGACTTTTCACATTACTAACATAGGAATCGGATGTAAAGTTTTTATTTTGATTTTTTCGATTGTGATTTGCGAATGTGATCGGATTAATTATGCCTTGAAACTTTAATACATAACACCTACCGCTCAGTGATATATCTCACTTACCATGAAATATACTAATGTCTCTCTCTCTCTCTCTCTCTCTCTCTCTCTCTCCTCTCTCTCTCTCTCTCTCTCTCTCTCTCTCTCTCTCTCTCCTCTCTCTCTCTCTCTCTCTCTTATAGAATGGAAATTGAATCCTTGGAGAGAGTGCAACGAAGAATGACCAAGATGATACACAATATCAGAAATCTACCATATGAGGACAGATTAAAAAAACTTAATCTACATTCTCTAGAGAGGCGAAGAGTTAGGGGGGATATGATTGAAGTGGATAAATGGTTTAAAGGGATTAACAAGGGAGATATTAATAAAGTTTTAAAAATTCATGATCAAACCAGAACTCGTAATAATGGATTTAAGCTTGATAAATTTAGGTTCAGAAGGGAAATTGGTAAAAATTGGTTTGGTAATAGAGTAGCTGATGCATGGAACAAGCTTCCTAGTATGATAGTAAATGCCAATACCTTAGACACCTTCAAATGTAGATTAGATAGACATATGACAGAGGTAGGGTGGGTATGAATAGGTTAGTGCTTATTAGAAAAGTCATAAAAAGAAAAACAGAATAAATAAGTAGAGTAGAATAGAATAGGTTAGACATGCTGAAAATACAATTCAAAAATGGAGCTGCCTCGTGTGTGCCAGTAGGCATGTTGCAGTGTCCTCTATTCTTATGTTCTTATGTTCTTATGTTCTCTCTCTCTCTCTCTCTCTCTCTCTCTCTCTATATATATA
>JAXCGZ010000184.1:30000-35000 GCA_037179515.1 Halocaridina rubra
ACAACATAATTTGCAGAAATTTAACAGATATAATAGGAGAAATAGATAGAAAGAACATGATTGTTATGTAGCTTCTTCATTTATAACTTTTATATAAATATATCAAACAAATACATCGGGATTTATTCTCCTAGCTTCAGGTCTGTTTTTAATATATTTATTTTGTCTGTTCCTCATTTTGTACTCCAATTCCTGCTCCATTGCAGTGAATTTATTTCTATTCCTTCATCCAGTATCCTAACCTGTGGTCATTTTAGTTATATTTATCTCTTTTAAGTTTTCCATTCTAGCTTGGTCCATTTTAAACTCATGTCTTTTTTTTATTCTCTTAGTCCCTAGTCTATTCATGTAGTATATTGGTGTCACAATAATAATAGAAAAAAAAAATTTACTAAAGGGCCTTCCATTTCATAAACATCAGTCAGATTTTATTCTCCATACTTATGTCTCTCCATCCAAGCTCTGAACACCTTGTCCTTTTGTGAATTGACCTCTTTACATCAACCAACATCTTATTCAAACATTAATCCCTCCATTGACTCAAGTTTTCATCGGTCATTTAATTCCTGCCTAGTTTGCTAGAGGCTTCTATTGAGGAAATAGGCAGCACAACTTGGTACCGGTATCAAGCACGTATAATTGGAGAGGGATGATGTCTGGAAGGGGATCTGATGGTTCTTTGTCGTTCTATTTCTCATTTGATAACTGTTTCTGTATCCCATACTCCCTCCCACATACATTTAAGCTTCTTTGCTTCTGCTTTGTATTGTTAATTTGGATATGATGCAGCTATTGCTGTTGTATATTTAACAGTTATCATATTCTAAATTACCGATTCCCTCTATACTAAGAATGGATTGGGAATTAATTGAAATCAATACTTGGCTGAAATCTTTATATTTATTATGTACCTTATTTGCTGAATCCTGCTAATTTAAGATCTGATTGAGAATTGATTGAAATTTTTAAATGACTGTATGTCTTGAAGTTATGTTTCTAATTACTGATTTATTGAAATTATTATGACTCTAATTTCTGCTATTCGGCAAATGCAGGAGGGGAATGAGAATAGATTAAATGCTGTACGATATTGATAATTTTGCAGATATCATATCCATGATTACAGATTCCTGTTACCTGATTGCGAATAGACTGGTAATTACACATAGCTGTAATCTTACAATTATCTTGTTTATTCCTGCTAAAATAAAAGGTGATTGAGAACAGATTGGACTGCTTTGCATGACTGGGAACATCCTTCACACGCACTCCTTGGATGTAGTGAGTTCGACTCCACCAGGTGGTTCGTATTCCTGTCCTGAACTAGGATGTTTTGTAAGGGATAGAGGAAGCTAGGGATGCCTATCGAACGTTAATTTCTGTCATTTTAGGTGGCTGAGAGAGTACATTATTAGCTTTGTGGTCTAAGAGAACGAACCAAGTGGTGTGTGTGTAATTACCTAATTGTAATTACCTAATTGTGTTTACGGGAAAGAGCCCAAAGCTCGTATCTTCCTGTCTCCTGATCGGTTCCATTTTGTACTTAGTGATACTTATCATACCTGTCCTTAAAACTATGGATTGAGATAGCATTAACTACCTCCTCGCTTAGCGCATTCCAATTATCAACTACTCTTACACTGCAAAAGAATTTACTTACATCCTGCAAAGAAGTTTTCTTACAAAGCTTCAAACTATGACCTCTAGTTCTAGAGCCTGCCATATCAAAATATCGATCCCTATCCACTCTATCATAACCATGAAGGAATTTAAAGACTGTCACCATATCCCCCCTCAATCTTCTAGTTTTGAGTGATGGTAAGTCTAATTCCCTCAGCCTCTCATCATAACTGAGATAGTGTATTTCTGGCACTAGTTTCGTGGCATGTCTTTGAACTTTTTCAAGCTTAGGTATATGCTTTTTCAAGTGCGGATTCCAAAAGGGGGCTGCATATTCGAGTTTTGGCCTCACATAGGTTACATAAATATTTCTGAACATTTCCTTGTCCATGTACCTGAAGGCTACCCTTACATTTGATAAGAATGCATATGCTGCCCTTACTATGCCATTTATATGTATTTCTGGAGACAAATCTGCCAGTATGTTTACTCCTAGATCTCTCTCATTTTCTGTCTCTTGAAGTTGTACTCCAGCCACCGAGTAGTCAAGCTTGGGCCTTCTTGCACTTGTACACATTCTCATTACCTTACATTTTGAAGTATTGAATTTCATTAGCCACTTTTCTGACCACTCATGCATACTATTTAGATCTTCCTGAAGTTCTCTACCATTGTTCTCGTTTTTTATTTTCTTCACAATCTTTGCATCATCTGCAAACATATTCATGAATGAATTTACAGACTCTGGTAGGTCATTTACATATACAAGGAACAAAAGTGGCCCTAAAACTGAACCCTGTGGAACTCCACTACTAACTCTTCTCCATTCAGACACTGAGTGTCTTACTCTAACCCTCTGTTCCCTTCCTTCTAAGTAAGTTTTTATCCATTCCAGGACATTTCCACCTATTCTAGCCATTGCTTGCAGCTTCCTAATAAGTCTCCCATGTGGAACAGTGTCAAACGCTTTCTGGAAGTCTAGGAATATGTAATCTGCCCAGCCCTCTCTTTCCTGTAAGATTTGGCTTACCTCATCATAAAATTCTAATACGTTTGTTACTGTTGATCTAACTTCTCTGAAGCCATGTTGCCTTACTGACAAAAAGTGAAGAGAGATATGTTTCCTTAGTAGTTTCTCCATAACTTTGCAAACTATGCTGGTCAAGGAAACTGGTCTATAGTTCAGAGCCGTGTCCCTCCTTCCCTTTTTGAAGATAGGTATCACGTTTGCTTGTTTCCAGCATCTTGGAATCTCCCCTGACTCCAGTGACTTTTTAAATATGATACTTTGTGCCACTGATATTGAGTTTGCGTATTTTTTAAGTACATGAGGGGATATGTCATCAGGACCTGTAGCTTTATGAACATCTAACTCTATCAGCGCCTTGCATACCTCTGTGGCTATAAGGTTGATGTTCTCTAATACCGGCCCTTGAGCTTCTATCTCTGCAATCTGAGGGGGTGGGGTATTTTCTACTGTAAATACTGCCTGAAACTCCTTGTTCAATTCTTTGCAGATCTCTTCATCCGTCTCAGTGATGCTTCTATCCTCTTTCTTAAGCCTTAAAACCTGTTCTTTTACCTTCAGTTTTCCTCTGATAAAGCTGTGGAAAAGCTTGGGATTTTCTTTAGCCTTCTTGGTGATGTCCCTCTCATAGTCTCTCTCTGCCTTTCTTCTTTTACTCAGGTAGTCATTTCTTGCTCTTTTGTAGGTTTGCCAGGCATTTATGGCTTTTCTCCTCCTATTCCTTTTCCAGCATTTGTCTCTCCACTCCTTAGCTCTTTTACACTCATTATCAAACCATTTCTCTCTGGCATGAATTACACCTACTTTGGTGACAGGTATGCAGCAATCTACTATCTTTCCATATTTCTAACGAAAGATGTCATACATTTCTTGTACAGATTTGTTGTAAAATAAGGTTCTCCAGTCAATAACTGCAAAAGCTCTTTCATTTTGATGTAATCTCCTTTCGGATAGTTCCTCCTCATGGCCTCAGTGCCTCTACTCTCAGGCAGAATATCTTCAATAATATACTCCATGAACAACACACAGTGGTCACTCTTTCCAATTTGTGGTTCATACTCAATTTTTTCAATATCCAACACATTATCTGTGAACACTAGATTAAGTAGTGATGGCTCATCCCCACCCCTGGCCCTTGTTGGTTCCATTACATGTTGGTGTAGGAAATTCCCTTGTACGCAGTCTAGGAATCTTGCCCCGAATGAGTCCTCACCACTGTGTGGGTCAAGATTTATCCAATCTATCTCTTTATGATTAAAATCTCCCATAATCAAAATCCTACATTTTCTCTCCCGTGCCATGTTAACAACTGGGTTTATGACTTCAATAGTACCTATATGACTTTCCTCATAAACTTCTAGCCTATTCTGGTTCCTTGGTGGGTTACATACAACAGTTATTATAATGCTCTCTGACCCAGTATTTATGCGAGCAACAAGAAATTCCTTGAACTCACTTTCTCTAGCCAAGTTTATTTCTTCAACTTGAATCCTTTCCCTTATGAGCAGTGCTATCCCTCCACCAGTCCTCTCAGATCTTTCAACCCTTAATATTCTGAAGCCCTTAGGAAAAACTGTGGCACAGTTTATGTCCTCATTCAACTTAGTCTCTGTAATTGCTACTATATCTGCCTTACTGTTGTGAATCCTATCTTTTAATTCTACTGCCTTACCAGCTAATCCATCAGCATTTGTGTATAACAATCTTAGTGAGGCCCCATCCCCTGATCTTCTGTCATTATCCTCTTTATCTCCCCTTAGTCTGGAAGAACTCTGAAATGATAATTTTTCTTTTCTTCTTCATTTCTTTCCTCATTTAACCTTCTTGCCACTTCCAACAAGTTTTTGATCTTTCCCATCTCTTCCTGTGTTCTGTATCGTCTAATGAACACTTCTTTGAATTCCTGTATTGTATTGAAATGGAAATAAAGTTTGTTGTTTTAGACTTTTTTTTCTCAACAATATTTCCCTACATGTTTCCCCTCTCTCAAAGGTTACTTTTGTTGGTCTCGGCTTTCGTTCCCTCGTATATTTGCCTAGTAGATGAATGTTTACAATATCCATAGGACCACAAACTACTCCAAGCTTTCTTATCAGGTCTACAACCCTAGCTTTATTTTCTTCAAATCTCCCCTGCCATGTTGGCTCCTGGGATTCGCTTATACCTGAGATTACCACTGTCTTCTCTTTTTCAAGGGCCTGTTTAATCATTGAATTTGCCCTCTCCATCACAACGTCTTTCATTTTTTCGATGACTGCCTCTTTACAGTCAACTGTGTGTATGTTTTCCAGTGCCACCACCTTTACAGCCTCCTTTACTGCCACATTCCCCTTTAGTGCCTCAGCAAAGGAAG
>JAXCGZ010000184.1:40000-45000 GCA_037179515.1 Halocaridina rubra
AGGATTACCAAGTCAAGGCGCTACCACTACACCACAGAAGGTTAAAAGGAATCCAACCTTATAGCTTATATCTGCTATACTTAGGAATGAACGCATTCTAACTGAATGCCACTATGTTCATATTACAGATTCCCCAACCTCACTCGTGGCTTCATTTTAGCATTTAATTCAATTCCCAATCTCATTCGGGCCATGAAATTATCAAATAAGCACATTACATATGTGAAAACATGAATCATTTTTTACCCTGACCGGGACTCGAACCTAGGACTTATGATTACTAAGTCAAGACGCTACCACTACACCACAGAAGGTTAAAAGGAATCCAACCTTATAGCTTATATCTGCTATACTTACAAATGAACGCATTCTAACTGAATGTCACTATGTTCATATTACAGATTCCCCAACCTCACTCGTGGCTTCATTTTAGCATTTAATTCAATTCCCAATCTCATTCGGGCCATGAAATTATCAAATAAGTCCTAGGTTCGAGTCCCGGTCGGGGTAAAAAATGATTCATGTTTTCACATATTTAATGTGCTTATTTGATAATTTCATGGCCCGAATGAGATTGGGAATTGAATTAAATGCTAAAATGAAGCCACGAGTGAGGTTAGGGAATCTGTAATATGAACATAGTGTCATTCAGTTAGATTGCGTTCATTCCTAAGTATAGCAGATATAAGCTATAAGGTTGGATTCCTTTTAACCTTCTGTGGTGTAGTGGTAGCGCCTTGACTTGGTAATCATAAGTCCTAGGTTCGAGTCCTGGTCGGGGTAAAAAATGATTCATGTTTTCACATATGTAAAGTGCTTATTTGATAATTTCATGGCCCGAATGAGATTGGGAATTGAATTAAATGCTAAAATGAAGCCACGAGTGAGGTTGGGGAATCTGTAATATGAACATAGTGGCATTCAGTTAGAATGCGTTCATTCCTAAGTATAGCAGATATAAGCTATAAGGTTGGATTCCTTTTAACCATCTGTGGTGTAGTGGTAGCGCCTTGACTTGGTTATCATAAGTTCTAGGTTCGAGTCCCGGTCGGGGTAAAAAATGATTCATGTTTTCACATATGTAATGTGCCTATTTGATAATTTCATGGCCCGAATGAGATTGGGAATTGAATTAAATGCTAAAATGAAGCCACGAATGAGGTTGGGGAATCTGTAATATGAACATAGTGTCATTCAATTAGATTGCGTTCATTCCTAAGTATAGCAGATATAAGCTATAAGGTTGGATTCCTTTTAACCTTCTGTGGTGTAGTGGTAGCGCCTTGACTTGGTAATCATAAGTCCTAGGTTCGAGTCCCGGTCGGGGTAAAAAATGATTCATGTTTTCACATATGTAATGTGCTTATTTGATAATTTCATGGCCCGAATGAGATTGGGAATTGAATTAAATGCTAAAATGAAGCCACGAGTGAGGTTGGGGAATCTGTAATATGAACATAGTGGCATTCAGTTAGAATGCGTTCATTCCTAAGTATAGCAGATATAAGCTATAAGGTTGGATTCCTTTTAACCTTCTGTGGTGTAGTGGTAGCGCCTTGACTTAGTAATCATAAGTCCTAGGTTCGAGTCCCGGTCGTGGTAAAAAATGATTCATGTTTTCACATATGTAATGTGCTTATTTGATAATTTCATGGCCCGAATGAGATTGGGAATTGAATTAAATGCTAAAATGAAGCCACGAGTGAGGTTGGGGAATCTGTAATATGAACATAGTGGCATTCAGTTAGAATGCGTTCATTCCTAAGAATAGCAGATATAAGCTATAAGGTTGGATTCCTTTTAACCTTCTGTGGTGTAGTGGTAGCGCCTTGACTTAGTAATCATAAGTCCTAGGTTCGAGTCCCGGTCGTGGTAAAAAATGATTCATGTTTTCACATATGTAATGTTTCTTATTTGATCATTTCATGGCCCGAATGAGATTGGGAATTGAATTAAATGCTAAAATGAAGCCACGAGTGAGATTGGGGAATCTGTAATATGAACATAGTGTCATTCAGTTAGATTGCGTTCATTCCTAAGTATAGCAGATATAAGCTATAAGGTTGGATTCCTTTTAACCTTCTGTGGTGTAGTGGTAGTGCCTTGACTTGGTAATCATAAGTCCTAGGTTCGAGTCCCGGTCGGGGTAAAAAATGATTCATGTTTTCACATATGTAATGTGCTTATTTGATAATTTCATGGCCCGAATGAGATTGGGAATTGAATTAAATGCTAAAATGAAGCCACGAGTGAGGTTGGGGAATCTGTAATATGAACATAGTGGCATTCAGTTAGAATGCATTCATTCCTACGTATAGCAGATATAAGCTATAAGGTTGGATTCATTTTAACCATCTGTGGTGTAGTGGTAGCGCCTTGACTTAGTAATCATAAGTCCTAGGTTCGAGTCCCGGTCGGGGTAAAAAATGATTCATGTTTTCACATATGTAATGTGCTTATTTGATAATTTCATGGCCCGAATGTGATTGGGAATTGAATTGAATGCTAAAATGAAGCCACGAGTGAGATTGGGGAATTTGTAATATGAACATAGTATCATTCAGTTAGATTGCGTTCATTCCTAAGTATAGCAGATATAAGCTATAAGGTTGGATTCCTTTTAACCTTCTGTGGTGTAGTGGTAGCGCCTTGACTTGGTAATTATAAGTCCTAGGTTCGAGTCCCGGTCGTGGTAAAAAATTATTCATATATATATATATATATATATATATATATATATATATATATATATATATATATATATATATATATATATATATATATATATATATATATATATATATATATATATATATATATATATATATATATATATATATATATATATATATATATATATATAACTGAAATATTGCGTCCCAGAAGACTGGGACGTTTGGGTACACACTGCATTATTTTCAATCCCATTCGATTTACAATAAATATTTTGAACTTAATGATGTTTACTTGTGAGTGAATAGAGGAATCACATCAGGGAGATCGCAAACGACTTCCAGTCAACACGTTTTAATGAAGTATAACGTATATATAATGTCTTCTGGAGAATATTTACATAATGGAATTATACACATCTAAAATTATCCCCTCCTTTAAATAGTTTAAGAATCAACAGATTTTAGCAAACAGACAGTCTTTAGTCGACTTTACGTTTTGGGACATAATAACATCTATTGCAAACGAAGGGTAATAAGGGTGTAATGAAAGATAAAGTATTCATTTCTATTTATTTTAATAGAAATAGAATTTGAATGAATAGAATGTGCTGTTGATACTTTCTCCTTTTCAATATTTGCCCCTCGCAACCAAGAAATTTACCCCCCAATGAATGGTAAATGTACCTCAGGTTATGTCCAACTGCTCTACATAATTCTTCGATTGACACGTTCCCTTCATTAAATAAAAAATATCATAGAGAGCGTCTAGAACTTAATTGCCCAAACTAAGTCATTGGTATAGGAGGACTTAATATTATTAACACAATCTGCAGAAGACAAATGAATGTCATCCTCGGCTTTGCGTCACGGATTCCCTTATCTGCTAACTGTTTTCTTGCGAATGACTTTGATTTTTGCAAGTGTGACCGTTACTTTGAGTGAATATGCTTTCTAACCTCAGACCGTGGCGGGCCACTAGCCCCCGACCTGACAAATTAAAGTCGCAGGCATTAGCACTTGGCCTCGGTGTCCACCAAACCACAGATTAATAAAATAAAAAAAAATGGATTAAATATACATAAATAATTCAGTAATGTGATTTATTTGAACACTTGCCATATATATTTTTAGTGCAGTTGATGTATCACAAAATATTTTAGTAAAGTCAGTGTTCCACCGATAAGCTTTTTGCACAGTTTTCATAGTTCGCAAATTGAAATGATGGGGAATTTAAGTTGAATTTTCAGTTGACTATATGACTTATTATAAAAGCATATTAAACTTGATAGCACATTAACGTTTTTAATTCAAAAATTATATGGAGCAATTGAGTAGTCCTTAATTATGTCAATATTAACTCTGGGCAACTCGTAATTGTCAGTCAATTTTTGTTGATATTTTTTATTAGTTAATACTCAATATTATTTAAACGGTTTTTTTATACTCAGCTGCTAATATATATATATATATATATATATATATATATATATATATATATATATATATATATATATATATATATATATATATATATATATATATATATATATATATATATATATATATAATCAACTAAACACATTGGCATATGTAAAAAATTAATCATATTTTATCCCTGACCGGGACTCGAACCGAAGACACATAATGACTCTGCCAAGGCATTATCAACTACACCACTGAAGGTGCAAACGAGAAACAAACCTTTCAGCTTAACTGCCATACTAGGAATGAACGCATTCTACTTGAATGGCTTTTTGATCATATTACAGCTTCTCGTAACCTCACTCATGGCTTCGTTTTTCGCATTTTATTTGAATCTCAGCTATATAGGCATCGATAATAATCAAATTAACACATTAACGTATGTGAAAACATGAATCATATTTTACCCATGACTGGGACTCGAACCTAGGACACATAATAACTGTGCCAAGGAGCTGTCAACTACACAACCTAAGGTTTAGAAGAGAAACAAATCTTACAGCTTAGCTGCTATACTAGGAATGAACTCATTTTATCTGAATGCCTTGTTGTTTATATTACAGCTTCTCCTAACCTCACTCTTGACTTCGTTTTTCACATTCAATTCGAATCTCAGCTATATAGGCATGAATAACAGTCAACTAAACATATTACCATATTTGAAAGCATGAATCATATTTTACCCCTGACCGGGACTCGAACCTATTACACATAATTACTGCGCCAAGATGCTATCAATTACACCACTGAGGGTCTAAAACAGAAATAAACCTTGCAGCTTAACTGCAATACAAGGAATGAACGCATTCTATCTGAATGACCTTTTGTTAATATTACAGCTTT
>JAXCGZ010000184.1:50000-52500 GCA_037179515.1 Halocaridina rubra
CCTATTTTTGTGGAAAGTATGCAACTGGTAACTATCTTATCATATTCTAATTAAATAATTTCCACATTTCTTGTACATATTGTTTTGTTAAATAAGATCCTCCAGTCATTAAATGCAATGAGCTCATTAATTTTGATTTTAATGTAATCTCCTTTTGGATAGTTCTGTCTTGTGTCGCTCCCAGAGCCTCTACTTTCAGGCAGAACATCTTCGATAATATACTCCATCAACTACTTACAGTGGTAATTTTTTCCAACTGGCGGTTCATACTCAAACTTTTTCAGTATCCAACACATTATCTGTGAATACTTCATCAAGCAGTTGTGGGTCATCCCCACCCCTGACCCTTGTTGGTTCCAGTACATGTTGGTGTAGGAAATTACCTTCTACACAAGCTAGGAATCTTTCCCCAATGAGTCCTCCCCATTGTGTGGGTCAAGATTTATCCAATCTGTCTCTCTCTGAATAAAAACTCCCATACTCAGAATCTTACATATTCTCTCATGTGCGATGTTAACGATTGAGTTTATGACCTCGATAGTACCTATATGACATGACTTTCCTCATAAACTTCTAGCCTATGTTGATTCTTTGGTGGGTTATATACAACAGTTATTATAATGATCTATGACCAGGTATTTATGCAAACAACCAGAGAGTCAACAAAACTCACGCCCTTAATATCCTGAAAAGCTTAGGAAAAACTGTGACGCTGTTTAATTTCTTCATGTAACTTAAGAGTCTGTAAATGCTAGTATATCTGCCTTACTGTTGTGAATCCTACCCTTTAATTCTACTACCATACCAGCTACCCCATCAGCATTTGTATACAGCAGTCTTAATCGAGCTGCATCCCCTGATATTCTAACATTATCTTCTTTATATCCCCTTTGGCTGGAAGAGCTCTGAAGCAAAACATTTTCTTCTCTACTTTACTTTTTCCCTTATTTAACCTTCTAGCTTCTTGAAGCAAGTTTTTGATCCTTTCCATCTTTTTCTGTGTTCTCTTTGGTCTAATAAACATTTCTGAATTCTTGAAAGTCTTTCAGTTGGTTTTTTTTTGCCCTTATCAATACTTCTCTACATGTGCCCCCTCTCTCAAAGATTACTTTCATTATTCTTGCCTTCTAATGAATATTTACAATATTCTCTAGACCGCGTACTACTCCAAGCTTTCTTATCAGGTCTAAAACCCTGGCTTTATTATGTTCAAGTCTCCCCTGCCGTTTTAACTCCTGGGATTCACTTATGCCTTAGATTACCACTAATATATCTCTAAGTGTATCGTCCTCTTTCATATCTCTATCCATATTCCGAATTTTATCATCCAGGTTTGTTACAAGGGTTTAAGGTCTCTGACATTTTGCTTCAGGCTCTTTAGAGCCACTCCTCCTACTGCAAACCCTGGGGATCCTCCCCCTATCCCTCCCAGACCATTGGACGGAGAGGTTAGAGACAGAGATGGTTCCATCTTTGGCGTTTTGAGTCTCACCGAAAAAAAAAATTTAACCTCACAAAGAATTGCTCTATCTTCTTATGATTACTAATATTTAATAGCTTATTTAATTTTTAGTTAGTGAAACATTTTTCTGGTAACACACATCCTAACTTAAAATTTGACTTTGGCAATAAAAAAACAAAAGCAATTCCCACATGAATAAAAATTTGAATATCCAACCAAGGAAAAAAAGCACTTGTTAATTTTAACTCTTGTTTCTGCTAGATTTTGTTCTTAACTGCTAAATCGATCATTTCAGAAGAAAAAGATTTGTCAATTATTAACCAAGATATGTTATCACCGAATCATAATTTGTCACAAGTGAACATAAACAAATTTAACTCGATTTAAGCGAAATATTTAATAAAAGAGAAAAGAGCAAAAAAAAAAAAAAACAAAGACAACTATGCCACTTGCAATTTAATCTAACAAATGTTGATAAGTCTTTATATTTGTTTTTGTTTATATTAATATATTCATTTATTTTGTATAATAATTTGCCTACTAAACTAACCTCTATGGGAAGCGATATTGTTTTAAAAAATATGGAGCCACAGGATCAGGTTATTCAAAGTTATAAAATCTACCCCCGATTTCCACAACAAATTAGGTAATGCAATGGATTCACGGCTGACAACTCTTCCGTTTCCTTCAGGACAACGTCTTTTCCCCTCTCCAAACTTTACTCAAAAACTTTCCATTCAATTGTTTAGGATTGTTTCTCTCTATTCTGTCAACATATTATAAATCCATATTGCCACTAACTTGTCTTGGAGGAATCACATAATCCATATTTCTAGATCTGCATCCCAGAAATTGTGGGTTCTTTATCGTTTTCGTCATTACTTTTCCTCTTTACAGTTACTCAAAATCCGTCCCTGCTCGCACATCTAGGGTGTTTCTTCTTATACTTATCTTCTTGATAAGGTTGAATCTCAGGCAGTCAGACTCATTAATGACCCTTCTCTTACTTCTAATCTGGATGCTCTATCCATTGCTGCT
>JAXCGZ010000184.1:57500-75000 GCA_037179515.1 Halocaridina rubra
CCTGACAACATTTGTCCTAATCCACAATGATGATGTTAAATATGATAATGAACTATTATAAGTTTGGTCAATGGATGTTTGGCAGGTAAGTAAATTGGAAATTGTGCTTCAGGAGATAGATCTGAATTCTGAAATCTATTGCCACAACAAATTAACTAATCTTCGTTCAAATGTAAATCTAATTTTTTGATTAAATTGATGAGTTCCGAAGCTGGTTTAGCACTTTGCTCATGTCGTTTCAAAAAAGCAAATAAAGTAGGAAAACTTTGCAACTGGGCTAATCTAATACAAGCATGAAGAGTATTCAACCTGAACTTGTCGTGAAAAAAATTATTACAGAACTGCTTTACATATGAGATGATTCTCATAACTTTAGTAAGAGATGAATATTTACTCATCTCAAAATGAGGAAGTATTTGTTCAGTGACATTAGGTTCTGTTAAAATCTCATACACTACTGTAGAATTAACAATGAACTCTTTCTGTTGTGGATATTCTGATGGATTAAGCAAAAATGAAGGTCCATGTCTCCACATGACATTGCTATTCAACTTTGATACACTAACACCTCTGGTCAATATATCTGCAGGGTTCTGTCTAGATGGGACATGTAAAATGCTCAAATCAAACTTGGATCGCAAATTGCGAATTTCACTCACTCTGTTTCTCACAAAAACATCTGATGATGAATCATGATACACCCAATTAATGGCAACTTCACTGTCACACCATATAGTGCTACCTTTGAATGCTAATTTCTCATTAGACAAGAGTGTCTGAGCCAATGCTGAGGCTAAAGTAAGTGAGAGTAACTCTAACTTAGGAATGGTGAGTGGAGGATTTGGTGATACTCTTACTTTACTCATAATGATATCACTAGATTTGCTTCTTAAGTCCACAGCATATGCAACTAATCCATAAGCTACTTTAGATGAATCACAATATATGTGCAAATCTGATACACCAGGGACAATTACAAATCTAGGATATTAAATGGTTGACATCTGATTCAAATCTCTGCAAATAACTGAAAATTCTTGTACAAAAGGTTCTGGCAAAGGTTCATACCAAGAACACTTACTTCTCCATAATTTTGAAATGAATAACTTTCCCTTGATCAAGATTGGTGATAACAATCCTAAAGGATCAAATACACTAGCAACTACAGATACAACTGATCTCTTGGTGATTTGATGATGCACAAACTCCTCCTTGCACACTTTCTTACTGGAGTACAATTTGATTTCATCATTTACAATATTCCAAGAAATTCCTAAAACATTTATATTAATCAGATCCAATTGGTCATGATTAACACCTACTTCATTATTAAATTTTACATCATTACTCACCCAACCTTGTAATGGCATAGAGGCTTCTGCTAAAATAGAATTTACAATGGGATACTCTGTTTTTAACTGTTCAGAGTCTGAATAGGTACAAACAAAGTTATCTACATAGAAATGAGAGATCAGCGACTTAGCTACTGGATGTGAATGTGTCTCCAAGTGATATGTGAGTGTTTTCTGAAGCAAAAAGGGAGATGATGTTGCGCCAAAATGTACTACTTTAAATCAATAGGTAACTACCTTCTGAAGTGTTTCATCCTCGAACCACAAGAATCTACAGAAAATTCTGCAGTTTGGCAAAATAACTATACTTAGGAAGGCTTTGGAAATGTCTGATACACCAGCTACAGGGTTAGTACGAAATTCAATGAGTGAATCAACAAGTTTATGGGTTAGGCTTGGGCCTGTTAGTATGCATTCATTCAGACTCTTTGATTTTGAATCAGCTCTACTAGAAGCATTAAGCACTACTCTAATAGGAGTGGTAGGAGAATTCTTGTAGACTGGATGATGAGGTAAGTAATGAGTCAATCCGTCTGTAACTGAAGGGTTATCAATTTTCTCAATGAATCCCAATTCAATGTACTCATTAAAAATCTCTGAGTATTGTCCATAAAGTTCTGGACGAGTTGCAAAGGATTTAGCTAGTGACATGAGCTGACCATAAGCTCTTCTATAGTTAGTTGCTGGTCTCTCAGTACCCTTAAAGGGTAATTCTACAAAATACTGATTGTCTGCATACTGGCAAGTGGGCTCAAAATGACTCACTGATTGTACTTCCTCAGGCGTTAAAGTTTCATTCTTAATACCAACAACATCGATATTCAAAAGGTTCTAAAGTTCGGACTCAAGGGTTTGTACTCCTACACGAGCACAAAGCACATGTTGCCCATTAACTGTGTTAACTGACTGAGAACTAATTGCCCACTTTGGCCTAGGTCCAAAGATAATCGAACCAGCTGGAGTAGACAAAAGTGTAATTCCGGAATAGAAAGTACGGTTGGTCACAAATCTAGAATAGTACTCTGCACCAATTACCATACCTATGTCACTAATCACATCAGAATCAATGTTAGGATCTGCAAGTTTGATCCCCTTTTTTGTGAGTGTTTCTGGAACACTAGAAATGCCAGGTACATATAACGTAGTGTTAACCTTATCATAGACGCCAGCATAAATCGGAATACGTTGTGTACCAATGCGTACTACAACATGAACGACGTCACACAATATGTTTTCAGCTTGATTACCAAATGAAGTCAGTTTAAGTGAGATACGAAACACTGGATTGAATCTAAGGCGCTTTACTACTGCAAGATGAATGAAAGACCGTTGAGCACCGATATCTAAAAACATCCTAACTGTTTCACGTACCCTAGCACCAGAAAGCTTAACAATTGCTGTAGGAAGTACTACTGAAGGAAGTGGAACCTTATTAGTCTGGACATCTGTTTGAGCAGAATTAGCGACACTGTAATCTCTTCCTGACAGGATTCTAATCTTATCATGCACTACTACTTGATTAGTGGGAATGTTACTGTTAAGGTTAGTTCCATTATTAATAACTGTTGTGGCATTAGACGCAACTGACACTAGATTAACTGCAGTACTATGGTTGGTTACTTTCACGCATAGAAAGATATGATGTTTGCCATTACAATTTCTACACTCAGCCGTCTCTCTACACTGTGAGGCTCTATGGCCTTTCTGCATACACATGAAACATAGTTCTAACTCTCTAACTCTGTTCTTCCTGGCTTCATGAGTTGCGTAACTAGAACAAAACTTAGTATTATGAATATCCTTACAAAAGAGACAAGCTTTGTTCCAAGTACTTGAATTGTTAGATGATGAATTAGACTTATTTTGAGTCTGGGACACAACTACTTGTTTAGGTACTGTACTAAACCTATGATTAGAATTTGCACTAGAATTCTGACTAACTACTACTTTAGTTTTGGAATGTGCATCAGAATGTGAACCTTGCTTATTCCTAGACTGATCTGAGAGAATACGAGAACATTCCATGACCTTGATAAGGTGTCCAATGCCATCCTTCAATTGTGTAATAGTCAAAGTATAAGTACTGTACTAATTAAAAAGGTACTCTAAAGTTTTAGGACTAAGTTTCTTAGCAATTATGTCTTTTATTAGGTAGTCATCACAAGGTACTTGGGTTACACCCTCTATTTGCATAAACAAACGTTGAAATGTTAACTGAAATTCAGCAAACTCAGTTAAATTATGTTCAGGGGGTTTGATGTTCATCAACTCTAAATGTAATTGTTGCAACAAAAGGTCATTGCCAGCAAAGCTTTTTCTCAACAAACTTAATGCTATACTGTAATGGCCACTAGTTATGGGAAGACATTCAATGGTTCTATAAGCTTTACCTCTTAAATAAGATCTGAGCATGCTAAATTTCAATACTGGCTCAATGTCTTGACGACTATCAGTTAAACTACTAAAGGAATCCCAAAAACATTTTCACTGACTCAACTGACCATCAAATTCAAGAATCTTAATCTCAGGCAACTTAGGGTGCGGAAGGGGTCTAGCAAGTACTACTGTCTGACTAGGAGCTTGACTAGTTGTAGCTTGTGCTTGACTACCAAAGGACAAATGATCATCTATAGCTGACTTAATTTGTATGAGCACTTTATAGGCATTATGCTTCAGAGTTCTGTGCTCTCTAGAAACTTGGCTAAGCTGGGTACTATCAATAGCATCTTGACTAGCTGTCCAATGTACATCAATGGACTCATGCAACTTTGTAAATTCTGCTTCTGAAAACTGTAACGAACGTAAGGATGGTGGAGGAGACGCTTTAAGGTCATGTTCTATAGAACTGAGCATATCTGTCAGATCGTCGGTTACAACCTTGTAATGTTCAAACGCTTTACTTTCATCGAATGATGGTAAAGACATCTTGCTGGATTAATCTTTACCTTATACAAATCACAGTAATTTTGGCTAGGTGGCCAAACTAAACTAATACCTAAATTCACTAGGATTATAATATCTATATCCTAGGTAAACTTGATTGCACGCGCATGTATTCAAATAGCTAATCTAAACCTTCCCTTGGAGTAAAGAATTCGACATCAGCAGTGATATCACAAAAAATATGCCACGGATTTATGTACAGTGTTTTAATATCAAAGTTCAAAAACAATACCAAATGTAGCCTATTCCAAATCTCATAAAGTAAATGTAGCAAAGTATGCTAGCTAGGCTAAGCCTAATCCGGTTCGAAGGACCAGAAAAACTAGAAATATGATCAAAATTTTTTGACATTAAAAATAAGGGTGATAATCGATTTGCAATCTGGAAGAACAATCTCTCTCTTCTCTCCTCTCTCTCTCTCTCTCTCTCTCTCTCTCTCTCTCTCTCTCTCTCTCTCTCTCTCTCTCTGTTTGTGTGTATGTGTGGGTGTATGTATGTATGGCGTGTCTGTGTGTGCGCGCGCGGGCGCGTGTGTGTAATAGGTGAAAAATATACAAAGTCTTCATGACAATTAGATTTAGAAAGGTACGAAATGCATTTATACATATTGCTTTAGTCCAAACAGATATTCATTTGCATGAAGTGATGATCCTTATAACAATCACAGGCAGCTCTGGCAAGCTCTAGCAATTAAGTTTTTTTTTTTTTTTCATTGGGGGGAAGTTAAAGATGAAAAGAATTCAATTTGATTCCATGTTCAAATCTCCTTTTCCGTCAAAAGGACTTCTTATATGAAAATAGCGCGCACGGAAAATTCCCAGTTGGAAAATTGTCAGCAGGAAGATTGCCAAGTGCAAAATTGCCAGAGGTGAAAATTTCCATTGAGAAAATTGCCAGGGTTTTGAATCTATTGATCTGATGGTTGCTTTAGAACAAGATCAGAAAAACGGGATGACGTTTTATGAACTAAAGGCCTTTTTAAGATTTAATACGAAAAGGTTTATTGATCAACATATCGTGTATTAAAAAAAAAATTAGAGAAACGGGATGAGGTTTTATTAACTGAAAGTCCAAATATTTTACAAATAAGAAAATGAAAAAAAAAATATAAGAAAAAATATTTAAAATAAGTGGAGATTATAAGCAACAGATCAAAGAAATGTGATTTTATAGTTTGCATTATATAGCTCAACAAAGTTTTCTGTACTTTATCATTACTAATATCCTCGTCATTTAGGTTTGACTTCAAATAATAAAAGAAGCCATTTGTAAAAGGAGAATGAGTAGATTTGGGCCAAATGAGCAATTATAAAATGAGAAATGAATGTTTTTTTTTTCAGACTTAAATTATCTTCATTTAGATTAATTTCTCCGAGCTCAATCTTTAACTTTGTTAAATGTCGATATTCCGCACTGCCAATTGTCTCAATGACAATTTTCCCCACTGGCAATTTTCCAGCTGGCAATTTTCCGGCTGGCAATTTTACCTTCTAAACTAGTAGTGAGGGCTTTTCAGGCCTTTGGCATGCACTTTTTCATTTCACGCGTACGTGCATTCGATGGTACATGGGTAAATAGTTATTCAGTTTCAATATAGAGAAAACTTTTATATTTTATCAAGGAATTTTTACATCGTTGTGCTCCGTTAAGACATTGCAATTTTTTTTTTCTTATCACCTTTGCTATTTCAGAGTCATTTGCCCGATTTCTTAAACAGTGTAAACCTAGGTTACCATATTGATAATTAGCTAGACATACACAATTGGATTTCATAAACGCATCTGACGCGGTTCTTTGTATGGCTAGGATCCCATACGGGATCCTAACCATACACAGAACAGCGTCAGATGCTTTTATGCAATCCATTTGTGTGTCTAGCTAACTAACAATATCGTATCTTACGTTTACACTGTTCAAGAAATCGGGCCATTGTCAAGAGAAATGATTTTGAATTTAGAATATTTTCTATATCGAATTGACATAGTGTTTTTCTGTTTTAAGTGCAAATTGCGGATACAGAATTCTAATTAAAAAGGTTTGATAAGATGAAGTGCACACAAGCTCAGGGTTGACTGTTACAGTTTCTTAACGACTAAATACGTCTCTCACACATACAATGCCTTCAGACACTAATCACTAATATCATTAGGAATTCTGTTTTCTCTGTGACAAAAAGATTTTATCGCCTAAGGATAAATACGCTTAAACATATGCATTCACAAACTTATGATTTGTAGACTTGTAAGTATATTTATCTTTGTAATCTAAATTTTTCAAAGAGGGATGTTACAAATTTGTGTTAAGCTGCATCGTTAGGAAGCACACTTTAAATCTTCGTCCAAATGAAAACTACTTACATTTGAGGGTATAAAATCATGGAAATTCTTGTATCGTATAGTGTTTGTTATTTTAGTGTTATTGCTGCAATCCAGCTAGGATAAGATTATCCTGTGTTTCTTTCTAGATGGTTTGTATCTTTTAAATACAAAATATAGTGCAAGAATCTTGAATATTAATGACAAAAACTTCAACAATTGGGACTAGATATTTTTATTTCTCTGTTTATTGGTATTTTGGCCTTTGTTATTATTAGATCAATCAATTTTGTTTAGTATGACACCGGAAAGGTCAAAGAATATTGCCCTCATCTAGGCTGGGCACAAAGAAAACATTAAGTAGAAGAAAATGTAGCAGCCCAAGGACAAGCCAGATATAAAAGGATGAAAAACATTAAGAAAAGGACAGACTGCATGAGTAGTCAGCTTAATGAAGACCTAGAAATATGACAGGATTAGGCCCTGATATAATTATAGATATGCCTTTTGAGGAAAGAGAGGTCATAAGAGTTAGTCTGGAGGTAACAGAAAACAAGTAGTCACTGCTTCGCTTAGTCCCCGGGTACTGTGTGACAAGGCCACCTGGCATGTGTTAGACGCCTTCACCAGCTGGGGAGGGATGCAGCTTGCAAACTGACCAAAACAACAGTGGAAGGAATACCCATAGAAAAGAGGAAGAGATGATTTTTTTTTTTTATGATTGTGACACCAGGGCTGGCCAAAAAAAATTATAAAATAAAACAGCCCTCATCGGGCCTGGGCATGAAGAATACATAAAGTAAAGAGAAACAGAGATGGAGAGTGTAATGACTTGTCAGATGTGAAGGGATAATAAAAGATGTGTGATGAATATCCAAGAATATTCAGTGTAGTTGTAGGCATAGAAAAAGAACCGTAACTGAAGGAAGACTTAACATCGAACTGTCCTGGACAGACCTATTTAAGTTCAAAAAACCTTCAGCTGTAGTATCGCAACGGGCGACTGTTGCCATGCTTTCCAACGAAGAGAAAAATAATTAATATTAGAAATAAGAGATGTTAAAGAATTCTCCGAAATGTGTTTCTTGCTAGGTTATCTTGTCGTTCAATTATATTTAGACTATTCCTGATAAAAGTCGTTATATATCTGATGACTTTTTTAAAAATAATTTCTATGTATTTATTAATTTATGTATCTATTGATATAATTGTTATTGGTACATTATTTTACTTTAAGGCGCAGAGAGGAGGTCGATATGCCAGTACCTTTTTCAAGACATACTGATGCACCTCAGATATATAACAATATACTAATAGGATCCTGTAATTAGTATCACTTTTTTTCACTCCGTCTTTCAGATAATGGAATGAAATTCATATTCGAGATCAAAGAATCCCTTGGCAGAGACTCGGGTATTGATTTCTCCACTTGTGCTGTCTATTCACTGTGGGATAATGGCGCTGAAGAACTTCCTATAGCCTGTAAAAGTAAGTATCGGATATTTTCTTTTTAGAAGCTCAGCGCGGAAAGAGAGAGAGAGAGAGAGAGAGAGAGAGAGAGAGAGAGAGAGAGAGAGAGAGAGAGAGAGAGAGAGAGAGAGAGAGAGAGAGAGAGAGAGAGAGAGAGAGAGAGATTTGTTTTCCCAAATCGCCATCTGATTGTTAATAATGAGTGCCAATTTCTGCAGTTCGGTTTGTGTCGAGGAATTACTCCCAAAGTATTAACAGTTCTAATGTTTATTAATATTTATATTAATATTATTATTATTATTATTATTATTATTATTATTATTATTATTATTATTATTATTATTATTATTATTATTGTTATTATTATTATTATTATTATTATTATTATTATTATTATTATTATTATTATTATTATTATTATTATTATTATTATTATTATTATTATTATTATTATAATAATAATAATAATAATAATAATTATTATTATCATTATTATAATTATTAATATTATAATTATTATTATTATTATTATTATTATTATTATTATTATTATTATTATTATTATTATTATTATTATTATTATTATTACTATTATTATTATTATTATTATTATTATTATTATTATTATTATTATTATTATTATTATTATTATTATTATTATTATTATTATTATTATTATTATTATTATTATTAATATTATTATTATTATTATTATTATTATTATTATTATTATTACTATTATTATTATTATTATTATTATTATTATTATTATTATTATTATTATTATTATTATTATTATTATTATTATTATTATTATTATTATTATTATTATTATTATTATTATTATCATTATTATTATTATTATTATTATCATTATTATTATTATTATTATTATTATTATTATTATTATTATTATTATTATTATTATTATTATTATTATTTTTATTATTATTATTATTTTTATTATTATTATTATTATTATTATTATTATTATTATTATTATTATTAATTTGATGAAAATTAAAGAATTAATTCTTTCTTCTTGAGATGCAGCGATTATCATATTTATATAGAGTTTTTGTTTGCCACTAGCCAGGTACAGGTCAGTGGTTGCTGGCTAATAGTTCCAAAACCAGATACATAAGATAGTCAAACTTTACGTTCATACTAGTGGGGGAACGATTTACTTTTAAACACGAAAATATCACGATGTAGTAATTCATTTATTTATTTATGTAATGATTAATATTCTCTAATTATTTTTCTGGTGTTACTGTTGTTTCTTCCATTATTTATTTTATACTGATTCTTCACGATTTTATCTCTCCCTCGATTTCTCTCTCTCTCTCTCTCTCTCTCTCTCTCTCTCTCTCTCTCTCTCTCTCTCTCTCTCTCTCTCTCTCTCTCTCTCTCTCTCTCTCTCTCTCTCTCTGTACACACACACACACACACACACACACACACACACACACACACACACACACACACACACACACACACACACACACAACAGAAAATAAAGAATTTAGAGGCAATGGTTATAAGCCTTGATGAAAAAATTCGGAATATGGATGGAGAAATGAAAGAGAATGAAACACTCAGAGAGCAAATAAGATCTTTGGAGGAAGCAAATAAAGCAAAAGGGCAGGAGAGAAAGGAACTAGAAAAAAGAATAAAGAAGCTGGAAGGGGAAAAGAGTCAACTAGAATCTAGAATTTCTAAACAAGAAGATAAAAACAAACAGCTGAATGACAACCTAAAGGAATTAGATGTTAGTTCACTGTTCTCTTCTGAGAGAGACGAGATTGCTGCTTGGAATGTCCAGATTAAGGAAAACATTGAACAGTTCAGAAAAGAGTTCCAGGAGCTGAATATGGAAAATGATGCCATGAAAACTTCCTTTGCTGCTACACTAAAGGGGAATGTGGCAGTAAAAGAGGCTGTAAAGGTGGTGACACTGGAAAACATACAAACAGTTGACTATAAAGAGACAGTAATCGAAAGAATGAAAGACGTTGTGATGGAAAGGGCAAACCCACTCATCAGACAGGCACTTGATAAGGAGAAGACAGTGGTAATCTCAGGCATAAGCGAATCCCAGGAGCCAACATGGCAGGGGAGACTTGGAGAAAATAAAGCTAGGGTTGTAGACTTGATAAGAAAGCTTGGAGTAGTATGTGGTCTTGAGGATATTGTAAACATACACCAACTAGGTAAATATTCGAGGGAAGGAAAGCCGAGACCAACAAAAGTAACCTTTGAGAGAGGGGAAACATGTAGGGAAATATTGTTGAGAAAAAAAAGTCTAAAAGACCTTCAAGAATTCAAAGAAGTGTTCATTAGACGATACAGAACACAGGAAGAGATGGGAAAGATCAAAAACTTGTTGCAAGAGGCAAGAAGGTTAAATGATGAAAGAAATGAAGAAGAGAAGAAAAATTTTCATTACAGAGTTCTTCCAGACAAAGGGGAGATAAAGAAGATAATGACAGAAGATCAGGAGATGGGGCCTCATTAAGATTGTTATACACAAATGCTGATGGATTAGCTGGTAAGGCAGTAGAATTAAAAGATAGGATTCACAACAGTAAGGCAGATATAGAAGCAATTACAGAGACTAAGTTGAGTGAGGACATAAACAGTGTCACAGTTTTTCCTAAGGGCATCAGAATACTAAGGGTAGAAAGATCTGAGAGGACTGGTGGAGGGATAGCACTGCTCATAAGTGAAAGGATTCAAGTTGAAGAAATAAACTTGGCTATAGAAAGTGAGTTCAAGGAATTTCTTGTTGCTCGCACAAATACTGGATCAGAGAGCATTATAATAACTGTTGTATACAACCCACCAAGGAACCAAAATAGGCTTGAAGTTTATGAGGAAAGTCATATAGGTACTATTGAAGTCATAAACTCAGTTGTTAACATGGCACGGGAAAAAAAATGTATGATTTTTATTATGGGAGACTTTAATCATAAAAAGATAGATTGGATAAATCTTGACCCACACAGTGGTGAGGACTCATTCGGGGCAAGATTCCTAGATTGCGTACAAGGGAATTTCCTACACCAACATGTAATGGAACCAACAAGGGCCAGGGGTGGGGATGAGCCATCACTACTTGATCTAGTGTTCACAGATAATGTGTTGGATATTGAAAAAATTGAGTATGTACCACAAATTGGAAAGAGTGACCACTGTGTGTTGTTGATGGAGTATATCATTGAAGATATTCTTCCTGAGAGTAGAGGCACTGAGGACATGAGGAGGAACTATCCGAAAGGAGATTACATCAAAATGAATGAGCTTTTTGCAGTTCTTGACTTAAGAACCTTATTTTACAACAAATCTGTACAAGAAATGTATGACATCTTTTGTGAGAAATATGGGAAGATAGTAGATTGCTGCATACCTGTCACCAAAGTAGGTGTAATTCATGCCAGAGAGAAATGGTTTGATAATGAGTGTAAAAGAGCTAAGGAGTGGAGAGACAAATGCTGGAAAAGCTATAGGAGGAGAAAAAACATAAATGCCTGGCAAACCTACAAAAGAGCAAGAAATGACAACCTAAGTAAAAGGAGAGAGGCAGAGAGAGACTATGAGAGGGACATCACCAGGAAGGCTAAAGAAAATCCCAAGCTTTTCCACAGCTTTATCAGAGGAAAACTGAAGGTAAAAGAACAGGTTTTAAGGCTAAAAAGAGCGGATGGAAGCATCACTGAGACAGATGAAGAGATCTGCAAAGAATTGAACAAGGAGTTTCAGTCAGTATTTACAGTAGAAAATACCCCACCCCCTCAGATTGCAGTGATAGACGCTCAAGGGCCGGTATTAGAGAACATAAGCCTTGCAGCCACAGAGGTATGCAAAGCGCTGATGGATTTAGATGTTCATAAAGCTACAGGTCCTGATGACATATCCACTCATGTACTTAAAAAATGCGCAAACTCAATATCAGTGGCACTAAGTATCATATTTAAAAAGTCACTGGAGTCAGGGGAGATTCCAAGATGCTGGAAACAAGCAAATGTGATACCTATCTTCAAAAAGGGAAGGAGGGATACGGCTCTGAACTATAGACCAGTTTCCTTGACCAGCATAGTTTGCAAAGTGATGGAGAAACTACTAAGGAAACATATCTCTCTTCACTTGGAATCCTTCAACATTTTGTCAGTGAGGCAACATGGCTTCAGAGAAGGTAGATCAACAGTAACAAAATTATTAGAATTTTATGATGATGTAAGCCAAATCTTACAGGAAAGAGAGGGCTGGGCAGATTGCATATTCCTAGACTTCCAGAAAGCGTTTGACACTGTTCCACATGGGAGACTTATTAGGAAGCTGCAATCAATGGTAAAATAGGTGGAAATGTTTTGGAATGGATAAAAACTTACTTAGAAGGAAGGGAACAGAGGGTTAGAGTAAGACACTCAGTGTCTGAATGGAGAAGAGTTAGTAGTGGAGTTCCACAGGGTTCAGTTTTAGGGCCACTTTTGTTCCTTGTATATGTAAATGACCTACCAGAGTCTGTAAATTCATTCATGAATATGTTTGCAGATGATGCAAAGATTGTGAAGAAAGTAAAAAACGAGAACAATGGTAGAGAACTTCAGGAGGATCTAAATAATCTGCATGAGTGGTCAGAAAAGTGGCTAATGCAATTCAATACTTCAAAATGTAAGGTAATGAGAATGGGTACAAGTGCAAGAAGGCCCAAGCTTGACTACTCGGTGGCTGGAGTACAACTTCAAGTGACAGAATATGAGAGAGATCTAGGAGTAAACATACTGGCAGATTTGTCTCCAGAAATACATATAAATGGCATAGTAAGGGCAGCATATGCATTCTTATCAAATGTAAGGGTAGCCTTCAGGCACATGGACAAGGAAATGTTCAGAAATATTTATGTAACCTATGTGAGGCCAAAACTCGAATATGCAGCCCCCTTTTGGAATCCGCACTTGAAAAAGCACATAGATAAGCTTGAAAAAGTTCAAAGACATGCCACGAAACTGGTGCCAGAAATACGCAATCTCAGTTATAATGAGAGGCTGAGGGAATTAGACTTACCATCACTCGAAGCTAGAAGAGTGAGGGGGGATATGGTGACAGTCTTTAAATTCCTTCATTGTTATGATAGAGTGGATAGGGATCGATATTTTGATATGGCTGGCTCTAGAACTAGAGGTCATAGTTTGAAGCTTCGTAAGAAAACTTCTTTGCAGGATGTAAGAAAATACTTTCAGTGTAAGAGTAGTTGATAATTGGAATTGGCTAAGCGAGGAGGTAGTTAATGCTATCTCAATCCATAGTTTTAAGGACAGGTATGATAAGTATGACTAAGTATAAAATGGAACCGATCAGGAGACGGGAAGATACGAGCTTTTGGCTCTTTCCCGTAAACACAATTAGGTAATCACACACATATACACACACACACACACACACACACACACACACACACACACACACACACACACACACACACACACACACATATATATATATATATATATATATATATATATATATATATATATATATATATATATATATATATATATATATATATATATATATATATATATATATATATATATATATATATATATATATATATATATATATATATATATATATATATATATATATATATATATATATATATATATATATATATATATATATATATATATATATATATATATATATATATATATATATATATATATATATATATATATATATATATATATATATATATATATATATATATATATATATATAGATAGATATATATATATATATATATATATATATATATATATATATATATATATATATATATATATATATATATATATAGATAGATAGATATATATATATATATATATATATATATATATATATATATATATATATATATATATATATATATATATATATATATATATATATATATATATATATATATATATATATATACATATATATACATATATATATATATACATATATATATATATATATATATATATATATATATATATATATATATATATATATATATATATATACATATATATATATATATATATATATATATATATATATATATATATATATATATATATATATATATATATATATCCAAATAAGCACATTACATATGTGAAAACATGAATCATTTTTTACCCCGACTGGGACTTGAACCTACGACTTATAATTACTAAGTCAAGGCACTATTAACTACACTACACAGAAGGTTAAAAGGAATCCAACCTTATAGCGTATATCTGCTATACTTAGGAATGAACGCATTCTATCTAAATGCCACTATGTTCATATTACAGATTCCCCAACCTCACTCGTGGCTTCATTTTCGCATTTAATTCAATTCCCAATCCTATTCGGGCTATACATTAACCAAAAAAGCACATTACATATGTGACAACCTGAAAAATTTTATACCCAAACCGGGACTTGAACCTAGGACTTATAATTACGAAGTCAAGGCGCTATTAACTACACACCACAGAAGGTAAAAAGGAATCCAACAATATAGCTTATATCTGCTATACTTAGCAATGAATGCATTCTATCTGAATGCCACTATGTTCATATTACAGATTCCCCAACCTCACTCATGGCTTCATTTACGTATTTAATTCAATTCCCAATCTCATTCGGGCTATGCAATAACCAAATAAGCACATTACATATGTGAAAACATGAATCATTTTTAACCCCGACCGGGACTTGAACCTAGGACTTATAATTAATGAGTTAAGGTGATATTAACTACACCCAACAGAAGGTTAAAAGGAATCCAACCCTATAGCTTATATCTGCTATACTTAGGAATGAACGCATTCTATCTGAATGCCACTATGTTCATATTACAGATTCCTCAACCTCACTCGTGGCTTCATTTTCGCATTTAATTCAATTCCCAATCTCATTCGCGCTATACAATAAACAAATAAGCACATTAGCATATGTGAAAACATGAATCATTTTTAACCCCGACCGGGACTTGAACCTAGGACTTATGATTACTAAGTCAAGGCGCTATTAACTACACACCACAGAAGATTAAAAGGAATCCAACCTTTTAGCTTATATCTGCTATACTTAGGAATGAACGCTTTCTATCTGAATGCCACTATGTTCATATTACAGATTCCCCAACCTCACTCATGGCTTTATTTTCGCATTTAATTCAATTCCCAATCTCATTCGGGTCATACAATAACCAAATAAGCACATTACATATGTGAAAACATGAATCATTTTTTACCAAAACCGGGTCTTGAACCTAGGACTTATAATTACTAAGGCAAGGCGCTATTAACTACACACCACAGAAGGTTAAAAGGAATCCAACCTAATAGCTTATATCTGCTATACTTAGGAATGAACGCATTCTATCTGAAAACCACTCTGTTCATAATACAGATTCCCCAACCTTAGTAATTATAAGTCCTAGGTTCAAGTCCCGGTCGGCGTAAAAAATTATTCATGTTTTCACTTATGTATTGTGCTTATTTGGTTATTGCATAGCCCGAATGAGATTGGGAATTGAATTAAATGCGAAAATTAAGCCACGAGTGAGGTTGGGGAATCTGTAATATGAACATAGAGGCATTCAGATAGAATGCGTTCATTCCTAAGTATAGCAGATATAAGCTATAGGGTTGGATTCCTTTTAACCTTTTGTGGTGTGTATTTAATGGCACCTTGACTTAGTAATTATACGTTCTAGGTTCAAGTTCCAGTCGGGGTAAAAAATTATTCATGTTTTCACTTATGTAATGTGCTTATTTGGTTATTATTTAGCTCGAATTAGATTGGGAATTGAATTAAATGCGAAAATGAAGCCACGAGTGAGGTTGGGGAGTCTGTAATATGAACATAATGGCATTCAGATAGAGTGCGTTCATTCCTAAGTATAGCAGATATAAGCTATAAGGTTGGATTCCTTTTAACCTGCTGTGGTGTGTTGTTAATAGCGCCTTGACTTAGTAATTATAAGTCCTAGGTTCAAGTCCCGGTCGGGGTATAAAATGTTTCATGTTTTCACATGTGTAATGTGCTTATTATGGTTATTGTATAGCCCGAATGAGATTGGGAATTGAATTAAAAGCGAAAATGAAGCCACCAGTGAGGTTGGGGAATCTGTAATATGAACATAGTGGCATTCAGATAGAATGCGTTCATTCCTAAGTATAGCAGATATAAGCTATAAGGTTGGCTTCCCTTTTAACCTACTGTGGTGTGTAGTTAATAGCGCCTTGACTTAGTAATTATAGGTCCTAGGTTCAAGTCCCGGTCGGGGCAAAAAATGATTCATGTTTTCACATATGTAATGTGCTTATTTGGTTATTGTATAGCCCGAATGAGATTGGGAATTGAATTAAATGCGAAAATGAAGCCACGAGTGAGGTTGGGGAATCTGTAATATGAACATAGTGGCATTCAGATAGAATGCGTTCATTCCTAAGTATAGCAGATATAAGCTATAAGGTTGGATTCCCTTTTAACCTTCTGTGGTGTGTAGTTTAATAGCGCCTTGACTTAGTAATTGATAAGTCCTAGGTTCAAGTCCCGGTCGGGGTAAAAAATGATTCATGTTTTCACATATGTAATGTGCTTATTTGGTTATTGTATAGCCCGAATGATGATTGGGGATTGAATTAAATGCGAAAATGAAGCCACGAGTGAGGTTGGGGAATCTGTGATATGAACATAGTGGCATTCAGATAGAATGCGTTCATTCCTAAGTATAGCAGATATAAGCTATAAGGTTGAATTCCTTTTAACCTTCTGTGGTGTGTAGTTTAATAGCGCCTGGACTTAGTAATTGATAAGTTCTAGGTTCAAGTCCCGGTCGGGGTAAAAAATGATTCATGTTTTCACATATGTAATGAGCTTATTTGGTTATTGTATAGCCCGAATGAGATTGGGGATTGAATTAAATGCGAAAATGAAGCCACCAGTGAGGTTGGGGAATCTGTAATATGAACATAGTGGCATTCAGATAGAATGCGTTCATTCCTAAGTATAGCAGATATAAGCTATAAGGTTGGATTCCCTTTTAACCTTCTGTGGTGTGTAGTTAATAGCGCCTTGACTTAGTAATTATAAGTCCTAGGTTCAAGTCCCGGTCGGGGTATAAAATGATTCATGTTTTCACATATGTAATGTGCTTATTTGGTTATTGTATAGCCCGAATGATGATTGGGAATTGAATTAAATGCGAAAATGAAGCCACGAGTGAGGTTGAGGGAAACTGTAATATGAACATAGTGGCATTCAGATAGAATGCGTTCATTCCTAAGTATAGCAGATATAAGCTATAAGGTTGGATTCCTTTTAACCTTCTGTGGTGTGTAGTTAATAGCGCCTTGACTTAGTAATTGA
>JAXCGZ010000184.1:80000-85000 GCA_037179515.1 Halocaridina rubra
TATATATATATATATAAATATATATATATATATATATATATATATATATATATATATATATATATATATATATATATATATATATGGTACGAAAACCCCATTAATAAAACAACTAATATATATATATATATATATATATATATATATATATATATATATATATATATATATATATATATATATATATATATATATATATATATATATATAAAAAAGTGTGAAGGTGACCAGTTAGGTCACGAAATTAATAAGTACCTTTTATATTTATATTTTCGTTGTTTTATTCAATGGTCTTTTCCTACCATTTTAGACTGTATGTTAACTGTTCAGTGTTATTAATATATATATATATATATATATATATATATATATATATATATATATATATATATATATATATATATATATATATATATATATATGTATATATATATATATATATATATATATATATATATATATATATATATATATATATATATATATATATATATATATATATATATATATATATATATACATATATATATATATATATATATATATATATATATATATATATATATATATATATATATATATATATATATATATATATATATATATATATATATATATATATATATATATATATATATATATATATATATATATATATATATATATATATATATATATATATATATATATGTACATACATGCATACATACATAAATACATATATATATATATATATATATATATATATATATATATATATATATATATATATATATATATATATATATATATATATATATATATATATATATATATGTACATACATGCATACATACATAAATACATACATACATACATATATATATATATATATATATATATATATATATATATATATATATATATATATGTGTGTGTGTGTGTGTATGTGTGTGTGTGTGTGTGTGTGTGTGTGTGTGTGTGTGTATATGTATGTTTGCATGTATGTATTTACGTTAGTGCGTGCATACATTCGTATGTATGTATGTATGTATGTAAGTATTTATGTATGTATGTATGTATGTAAGTATGTATGTAGGTATGATTGCATCACTGCATCTATGATCAATTCCGAATTATGAGTGATAAATTTAATAGTGGAGACTGTTAAAGCATATAATTAATATTCTTGATTAGCGAAGCCAAATGGGTCCTGTTTTTGTCACTGTTACTTTGATATTTGATATTAATGAGCGAAGGTATTTTTTAGATAAACTCCCACCCAGGAGGTCCAGAGTTAATCTGGTACTCTTTGTTTACCAGAATGGCTTGGTGCAGGCTACACGATGTTTCGTACATACGGCGTTTCGTATATAAACAAAACGAGCTTTCGTACAATTACAAACGAGGTTTCGTACAATAGAAAAGTTCAATCAATTAAGCTTTTGTTTAGGAAAAAAAACCGCACGATATTATTAGCTGTTTAAAAAAAAAAATCCATTTTATTATGTCACGTGATTTTGCGCATAAATTATGTTAACTATTGGTCGGACCTGTTCGTATTTTCGATGTGGAAAAATGGGGGTGCTGTTGGGTATTTCGGCGTATATTTTGTGGGTAAAGTGCATTTTAGTTCTGTCTTTATCTTTTGTCTTTATTTTTATTTTTATTTTCTGGCAAAAATTAAATCTAGATGCATATATTAGTATTAATACTTACCTGTATATTTCAGTGTTCAAATCCTGATTAATTTTACACTTTAATTATGTTTCAGCTGTGACTAATAATTAACCCAGGAGATCTAATAATTTTTATATCTTTGATGTGAAAGATTATGGGCCGTTTATTTAGCACTTAACCTCGCTATATATTAATCATAACCTAACCTAACCTAACCTAACCTAACCTAACGATATTTTTGTAAGTAATTATGTTTATATGTTTATATGTATATTTTCAAATAAAATAAGTTTTTAATTAATATTTGACTTTGGATTTTTTTCTTTTAACTTTTTGGAACCCCCAAAATGGGCCTCCTGCACTAGTATGCCAAATACATTAGAGATTGGAACGAGTAATACTTTATTAGCAATAATTACCAAATTGGCTTCATGATCAATATTTGAAAGAAAAAAAATCTATGTACGAAACCTCGTCCGATTTTATATACGAAACGTCGTTCCGTGTGAGAAACCTCGTTATTATTTCTAAGTACGAAACGCCTTTGCACGAAACCTCGTGTCCCCGTTTGGGGATAAGGAAAGGGTAGTAGCGTATCACGCATGTTAGCTCCTTTCTTGTCAGCAAGCGCTGTAAGTGCACTGTTTGTGTTATAGAGTCAGTGAGGCAACACCATGAAGCTTGGCCTTTGAAGAGGGCAAAAATTTCCGATCCTCAGTTATCATATAATAACAGAAATAGTAGGGTTTTTTATTTCCTTTCTTTTTGAAATACAGGGTGTCTTTCCTTTTTTGTAATACGGGGTGGAGCAAAAGTCTGAATGCATTTGGAATCTAACACTTTAGAAAGATGTTACTTTAATGAGTGAACCATCATTAATTCTTTCTTCACATCTGGGGAGTCGTCTTTACCCCTTGGGTTGAGAGCTCTTGTTAACAATTCTGATGTTACACGTCAGAATATACTGGAATAAAGTCCATTAGAATATATTCCAATAAATGATAACCGTGTTTTGCATTTGTTTAAAGTATTCTATTAATAAACCATTTACTGTACATGGGATATGTGCACACACACTTCCTATGATATATAAATTTACGATTTACTTTATAAATTTCCTCATATTTATATCAACTATTTATTAGCGTTATAATTTAATTCATGTTTTAGTTTACTTGTAGTAATTGCAAATGATAGTGTCAGAAACATGTATCATTCTCAGCATGAATAGAAATAGTGAATACACTCTTTTTCCATCTTTTACAGGTATCTTCATCTTCAACTTATGCTGTGACGCAATGTACTTCTTTAGGAAAGAATCTCTGCCAAAATCAATAAATAATTACCTATAGGAGATTTAATAAATTAGTATTAGGCAAAATATTGCATTTCTTGATATGTGAAGACAATTTATTTAGTCCGTGCAATTGGACTGAAAATTAATTTATTTTCAGAGTTAATGGCTTATATTGCCACCTATATAATATGTAAAAATTATCAGATTTTTCCCAGAAAAATTCTGATAAAACTTTGATTTCTCCCTTTAAAAGACAGCTTTAAGGGAGGCTATGCCATTAGTGGAGTCAACCCTCTTAGTAAAAGGGATGTATAAGGGATTCATTAAATTTTCTGTCGATGGAGACATTTCCCTGAGTGTAAGTGAATGTAAAATCGGAGCTCTTTTAAGAGAAGAACTTCGAGAAAGCTCTGTCCTTTATATGAGGAGAGTAGGCCATGCTGCATTAATACTCCTATATAATTTGGTCACCGTTTAAAAAGGAATTTATCTTTTTCATTGTAAAATATTGCTCTCCTGCACTACGGCGCTACTGTCGTATGCAAGTCTTCAGTCCCTATTGCAAAATGATGGCCTAGTTATGCACACTCCCATTTACCCTTGTTAAACTCAGTACTAATGCATCCAGCTTTATTCTCACAAGCATGAGTCCAATCTCGTCCCATTATTCTCGCTCGTTCTACAACCACACAAATTCAGGGATTCTATTACTTGGGTTCTGTTAAGCATTAGGGTTCTGGGTAGTTTTCCTTCCAGAACCTCCTATATTTATTCCTGTATTACTAAAGGACTTATAAGGAATCCATTTAATTAAGCGTGGCTAACTTTATTTAGCAATGTAATGTAAGCGTGACAGCAGCAAGTCCATGTCAGTATGAACGCGAGGCTGAATTGCAGCTAACTAATTCAGGGTACTTCATTAATTTTAATAAAACACTGGATTCCATGCATGTTTTCGGTAGGAATTGTAGTAGCGGCACAATTTCTACCGAATTCAAAGATGGTTGGTTTAAGGTTTACTGAAAGACAGCCTCCTCTTATGTATCTGGAGGGTAGTTCAAGATATGAAAAGCATAAGTTCAGCTATAGAGAGAGACCCAAAGAGAGTAGTACATCCTAGTCAAGTCTGTAGAGGGGCTAGGTCAAGTACTGGGTCATTTCTTGGCAGAGTCATCGGTCAGCCATCACGGCTGCTTTAGGCCTAGGCTGTAAGAATATGTCACTTAGACAAATACCTATATTCTCAGAGGCTTTTGGGGCTAGCTGCTGTTTATAAAAACTCACCAAAATAAATATCTTGTATATTCTCCCAAGACCCATCTTTTCATTTATACTCCAGTGGTATATATAAAGCCTGGACAAAAGTAATAAGAGACTTTTACTGTACATAGAAAACACATCACTGGTGGCTGCAGTGGGATTCGTGAGAGGAATGTATGAGTAGACAATCCTTCAAAAGCCGAACAAAGCAGGAAGGGGAGGCAAGATGTTCACTGGCTCTCCCCAATGTCTGGTAGCAACCTGATGTTGATTAGTCAGGGACCACCATGGGTACAAGCTGGGCCCACTTCTCTGCAGATACATGGGACGAAAAAAAAAGGAGTGCAACAGCATTTCAAGAAATTTGAATTCCTTATTGGAGATGGGGATAGGGATTCAGCTTTCGTGTCCTGTTCAGATTGAAGCAAGGTCGTCTTAATGTTGTATTATAAAAAATCGCTTACCTTATGTCCATTCATTTGATTATTTGTAATGCCAGGTTTCCTACAGATATCAGATATCATTTGGATACATAAACCTATTTTTTTTTTGTATATATTTTAAGTATAAGAAAAGCCTCAATGTCCTCATTAGGAGTAGGACTGAATAGAAACCTTAACTTTTTAAATATTTTTTCAAAGTGTAATGATTTTTGCAATTCTGATACTGTAGAAAATTAACACTATTATTAATGTATTATATTTAGTTTTATTTAATTTTTACTAAGTTTGCACTATTGGCAAGCTTTGTTATAGTAGTCCTCCAATATCTTAGCGGAAAGGAT
>JAXCGZ010000184.1:92500-102500 GCA_037179515.1 Halocaridina rubra
CTCTCACTTTTTGGAGAATACTATTTGTTCTTTATTAATGTGATCTACCCTTTGCCACTATTTTGAATCGTAACAGATGTCTACAAGCTCTTGAGCTTTGGAAAAGTAAATAGTTTGACATTATTTGCTATGTAAAGCAATAAATGCTAAAAAATTCCCGAGCTTTGAAGAAAGATATGACTGGTATTAATGTAGAGGTAGACCGAATAGGAGACAGGGATTCACGAGCAATTTTTTTTCTCTTTTACCGCTGTGATGTGGATAAGTACAATAGGAAGTTACGGTCTGAAGCTATAAGATTTTCAGTTCCACTTATGTTACCAAGAAGAAAGTTTTTTTGAATATGACATAATAAAATGGAGAGTCTAGAGTATAGTCTGAAGAAGGAAAAGCAACACCCAATCTCAGGCGAAATTGTACCATTATTTGAATATGGTCAGACAGAAGAGGGAGATCAAAAACTTCAGAGATTGAGTCTATGCTCATGCTTTTATCTATATTCATATAGAAGATGCTGCTGTAGGTTGAGTCTAAAAAAAAAACATTATAAAATTGGAAAGCATTCTTTAGCATTTTCAAGAAGGTATTGTAAATAATAATTTTTTTATTCTAAAAATAGAATGGTTTTCATTGTGTATGCAATCGGGATAATATTTTAAGTAACGTATGGACAAGTATAACAGTGACTTGCCAGGTCATTTATAAGTCTATCTGCAAAAAGTCTTATTTAACTTTATCACCGGTAAAACACTCTAAACTGTTACCAAACAGTCTGGAACGACTGGAAAGACCATTTTGAGAAGTAAATATATTTATTCAGTCCACATCAATATCGTGACGATAGCCTCTCGTCTTCTCTTTGGGGAGGTGACAAGTCAAGGTAACGAAAATCATAAACTTTTAGAGTATCTTTCATTTTTACATCTTTAATGGATTTTCCTTCCTTTATTACAGGTTTTATAGTGTATCCAGTCATATTTTATTGCATTATAAATATTAAATTAAAAACTTTAATCAAGAAGTTTTGCATTTAATTATTCTGAATTAAAACACTCATTAAACCGCATTAAGTTCATCCAAATCTTTTTTCAGAATGTAATAACAAACATGGAAATTTATTAATAAAAAAAAGTCAGTACCAAAACCTGAGATAGAAATCTTTATTTTTTCCTGATTCCCATTACAGGCACTTATTACTCCATAGCACTGTCTCTCACAGTGTATCAAGTAATTGTTTCCAGAATTTTATTTTCAGGGTGACTGCTTTTATAAAATCGAAATTTCGTTAGATGTGGTTATATTCTTCAAGGATACCTAAGGGAAAATCCAATTTACAGGAGGTTGCTAATTTCCATTGACCTGTCACTTACACTCCTTTCAAACACAATATTGTTTTCCTTTTTGGGAGTAGATAATATACACTTTTTCAAGTCTTTCCCCTCTTGGAACAAGTGGTAGACCTTTTTCTTCCCTCAGTATTCAACCGAGAAATATCTAGTTTATATATAAGAAGAATTGTGGAAAAGTTTTTTCTTCTTCAATTTTGAAAGTCCTTTTGCAATTCTTTCTGAACACGTGATATTTAACTTATAATACTTTGCAATGTTTTAGGTAGGATACACTATTATTCACATGTTTCACGGATTTTTGTGTGTGTAGACATTAACTGTTCATATTTTTAAGAGATTACTTTTGTTTAGCCTCTTTTGGGGAATTTTATGAATGAAATATTGTTAGCATATTCTAGGTTGTCTCATTGTGTTTGCTGTAGTTGTCATCACTTACCAGAGATCGCAGCATCAAATTAACTGATGTTTTGCTGTTCTGTTCTTTGCATGATCCATCGATAAATACAGTTCATTCTTAACACTAATCAGTAACCTGTAATACTGGAAGCTTGTCGAATCTTTATTCCCAATGTGAACTATTGATATTGGCGTTTGAACTTTGCTATGCAAAAACAAAAATAATATGGGAAAATATTAAAGTATATAATAAAATGGAAATAAAATATAATTGACATTATTCAGTCATATCATGCGCTTAACTCATATTTCATAATTATTTTATAAGCTGAAGAAATATAGTTTTTTTTTTTTTTTTTTTTTATCTAAATTTAGCGTTTGCCTGATAAGGGCTTTTGGATGGTTAATATTACCAAAATAATGAACAAAATTATTAGGAAAGCCATAAAATGAATATGAGTAATTGACTCTATGATAGATCAAATTATAGAACGAATGTCCCTGTGAATGAATTCATTTTAGAGAAAGAAACAATTATATAATAACATATTATGATATTATTTCATGTATGGTGCTTTTGAACAGTATAAAATGCAGTGACCATTGATTCTGATTCATATGTTACTCATGCCATTCCAATTGCCTTGATAAATTTATATAGTAAGTATTAATTATACTACAGGTATGATCATATATTCAGCTGTTATTATGTATGAGTGATAATCTGAATGGAGAGATGAAGAAAAGATTACGATCAACTATCTGACACCAGATAAAATGATTACCAGATGTTAGAATTAAAGACTATGTGATCGTAGATAGTTGTGAATAATGGGTAGAAGTGATCGTAGATAGGTGTGAATAATGGGAAGAAGGAAAGGAAGAAGGCAACTGATGAAGAAGTAGTGAAGAAGCTTCATATGAGAGTAAAAGAGAGAGAAAAACAGACGAAGACGATGAAAATCATATGATGGGATAGAAAATAAGTAACAGACGGATGGAAAGTGGTATCAAAGTAAGTTAAAAATGAGAAAGCAAGTTGAGAAGAACTATAGAAGAGAAAAACAAAATCTGAGTTGGATAAAAAGGAGAGTGTCTTGAAGACCTCAAGTTCTTCAACTTTCCAAGTCTGCGTAAAAAAAAAGTGGATTTTTAGTTTTGAACACTTCTTATTCCTCTTCTGATCAGCGGCTCCGCTTCACATCAGAGTAATCCCATTAATTGTATTATCTTTGACAGTATTGGTCTAAGGCTTTTTATTACAATGAACTTCCCTCTCTAACAAATGACCTGCTATCATTTCTCCCTCGTTGCTACGTTTTCTCAACAATGACACGAAATTTTATATTGGACGATGTTCTGCAGAGCAGGAGGGTTCTTGCATCCCGTCACATTATGTAGACTAGAAAAATAGCAATGAAATAGGAGCGTCGCAACTTTCGAGTGTAGATTTTCTTTTTTCATACTGTTAAATCTTCAAAAATCCATTACAGTAGTGGTTTTTGCTCCCTCATAGCTTTACTTCCTTCAAGAAACCAGTTTTTCGTTTCCTTATGATTTCTGAAGCCTAATTTTCAGTTTACGACTTATATGTTCTTGGCAGAAACGACTGTGGCTGCAGTAAGCGGTATTTACCAATATGTGAGTGTACATATAATAATAATAATAATAATAATAATAATAATAATAATAATAATAATAATAATAATAATAATAATAATAATAATAATAATAATAATAATAATAACAATGACTGATTTACATGATGAAAAAAGAGGGAAAGAGCAAAAGAAAAATGAAATCGATGAAATGCAAGAGGCATTAGATCTCTTCCTATCTTGATCCCTCTTGATCTCTCAGAGAAACGCTTATTGAAGACGAGGATATTTCCTAACAGATTACTCCGAATTTAGTTCTATTGAATTATTTATATATATATATATATATATATATATATATATATATATATATATATATATATATATATATTATATATATATATATATATATATATATATATATATATATATATATATATATATATATATATATATATATATATATAAATTATGTCGATGAACATCATCGCTAATTAGCTCCATTTGAAACTTCCTTTCCGCTCTGTGCGTCAAGAGGTCTTTCGATAGCACGTACAAGTAAAGTGTCTAATTGACATAGTGATTTTTAAAATGAAATTTTAAAGAAATAATATCCACACTAGTAGTGGTTTTTTTTTCTTCAACGGGAAGGTACATTCTTAGCTTCCATGTAATGACAGAACCATCCTTAGAGAACCAAATTAAAATCATTTAATTTACTTCTTTTAAGGATGGTTGTGCTCTTGAACCGTGTGTTCCAAGTCTATGTTATAATTGTAAAACAAGACAATAAACGCCTCTTTAAAGCTAGACCCAACCCTAGAGAGCTAGACCCATTCCTTGAGACTCATATGAAAGGTCTCAAATTTGACTCGTCTAATGATGGATGAGTCTTCTATGAACCACATGTAGTGGTGTGTAATTACCTAATTGTGATTACCTAATTGTGTTTACGGGAAAGAGCCTAAAGCTCGTATCTTCCCGTCTCCTGATCGGTTCCATTTTATGCTTAGTGTATTTACTTAATTGTGTTTACGGGTAAGAGCCCAAAGCTCGTATCTTCCCGTCTCCTGATCGGTTCCATTTTATACTTAGTGATACTTATCATACCTGTCCTTAAAACTATGGATTGAGATAACATTAACTACCTCCTCGCTTAGCCAATTCCAATTATCAACTACTCTTACACTGAAAAAGTATTTCCTTACATCCTGCAAAGAAGTTTTCTTACGAAGCTTCAAACTATGACCTCTAGTTCTAGAGCCAGCCATATCAAAATATCGATCCCTATCCACTCTATCATAACCATGAAGGAATTTAAAGACTGTCACCATATCCCCCCCTCAATCTTCTACCTTCGAGTGATGGTAAGTCTAATTCCCTCAGCCGCTCATCTTAACTGAGATTGCGTATTTCTGGCACCAATTTCGTGGAATGTCTTTGAACTTTTTCAAGCTTAGCTATGTGCTTTTTCAAGTGTGGATTCCAAAAGGGGGCTGCATATTCGAGTTTTGGCCTCACATAGGTCACATAAATATTTCTGAACATTTCCTTGTCCATGTGCCTGAAGGCTACCCTTACATTTGATAAGAAAGCATATGCTGCCCTTACTATGTCATTTATATGTATTTCTGGAGACAAATCTGCCAGTATGTTTACTCCTAGATCTCTCTCATTTTCTGTCTATTGAAGTTGTACTCCAGGCACCAAGTAGTCAAGCTTGGGCCTTCTTGCACTTGTACCCATTCTCATTACCTTACATTTTGAAGTATTGAATTTCATTTGCCACTTTTCCGACCACTCATGCAGACTATTTAGATCCTCTTGAAGTTCTCTACCATTGTTCTCGTTTTTTTACTTTCTTCACAATCTTTGAATCATCTGCATACATATTCATGAATGAATTTACAGACTCTGGTAGGTCATTTACATATACAAGGAACAAAAGTGGCCCTAACACTGAACCCTGTGGAACTCCACTACTAAGTCTTCTCGATTCAGACACTGAGTGTCTTACTCTAACCCTTTGTATCCTTCCTTCTAAGTAAGTTTTTATCCATTCCAAGACATTTCCACCTATTCTAGCCATTGCTTGCAGCTTCCTAATAAGTCTCCCATGTGGAACAGTGTCAAACGCTTTCTGGAAGTCTAGGAATATGCAATCTGCCCAACCCTCTCTTTCCTGTAAGATTTGGCTTACCTCATCATAAAATTCTAATCAGTTTGTTACTGTTGATCTACCTTCTCTGAAGCCATGTTGCCTCTCTGACAAAAAGTTAAAGGATTCCAAGTGAAGAGAGATATGTTTCCTTAGTAGTTTCTCCACAACTTTACAAACTATGCTGGTCAAGGAAACTTGTCTATAGTTCAGAGCCGTATCCCTCCTTCCCTTTTTGAAGATAGGTATCATAATTGCTTGTTTCCAGCATCTTGGAATCTCCCCCGACTCCAGTGACTTTTTAGATATGGTACTTAGTGCCACTGATATTGAGTTCGAGCATTTTTTAAGTACATGAGGGGATATGTCATCAGGACCTGTAGCTTTATGAACATCTAAATCCATCAGCGCTTTGCATACCTCTGTGGCTGTAAGGTTGATGTTCTCTAATACCGGCCATTGAGCTTCTATCTCTGCAATCTGAGGGGGTGGAGTATTTTCTACTGTAAATACTGACTGAAACTCCTTGTTCAATTCTTTGCAGATCTCTTCATCCGTCTCAGGGATGCTTCCATCCACTCTCTTTAGCCTTAAAACCTGTTCTTTTACCTTCAGTTTTCCTCTGATAAAGCTGTGGAAAAGCTTGGGATTTTCTTTAGCCTTCCTGGTGATGTCCCTCTCATAGTCTCTCTCTGCCTCTCTCCTTTTACTTAGGTAGTCATTTCTTGCTCTTTTGTAGGTTTGGCAGGCATTTATGTTTTTTCTCCTCCTATACCTTTTCCAGCATTTGTCTCTCCACTCCTTAGCTCTTTTACACTCATTATCGAACCATTTCTCTCAGGCATGAATTACACCTACTTTGGTGACAGGTATGCAGCAATCTACTATCTTCCCATATTTCTCACAAAAGATGTCATACATTTCTTGTACAGATTTGTTGTAAAATAAGGTTCTCCAGTCAATAACTGCAAAAAGCTCATTCATTTTGATGTAATCTCCTTTCGGATAGTTCCTCCTCATGTCCTCAGTGCCTCTACTCTCAGGAAGAATATCTTCAATGATATACTCCATCAACAACACACAGTGGTCACTCTTTCCAATTGGTGGTTCATACTCAATTTTTTCAATATCCAACACATTATCTGTGAATACTAGATCAAGTAGTGATGGCTGATCCCCACCCCTGGCCCTCGTTGGTTCCATTACATGTTGGTGTAGGAAATTCCCTTGTACGCAATCTAGGAATTTTGCCCCGAATGAGTCCTCACCACTGTGTGGGTCAAGATTTATCCAATCTATCTCTTTATGATTAAAATCTCCCATAATTAAAATCCTACATTTTCTCTCCCGTGCCATGTTAACAACTGAGTTTATGACTTCAATAGTACCTATATGACTTTCCTCATAAACTTCAAGCCTATTCTGGTTCCTTGGTGGGTTATATACAACAGTTATTATTATGCTCTCTGACCCAGTATTTATGTGACCAACAAGAAATTCCTTGAACACACTTTCTATAGCCAAGTTTATTTCTTCAACTTGAATCCTTTCACTTATGAGCAGTGCTATCCCTCCACCAGTCCTCTCAGATCTTTCAACCCTTAATATTCTGAAGCTCTTAGGAAAAACTGTGACACTGTTTATGTCCCCACTCAACTTAGTCTCTGTAATTGCTACTATATCTGCTTTACTGTTGTGAATCCTATCTTTGAATTCTACTGCCTTACCAGCTAATCCATCAGCATCTGTGTACTGTATAACAATCTTAATGAGGCCCCATCCCCTGATCTTCTGTCATTATCTTCTTTATCTCCCATTTGTCTGGAAGAACTCTGAAATGATGTGTAGGTGTATGTGTGTGATTACCTAATTGTGATTACCTAACTGTGTTTACGGGAAAGAGACCAAAGCTCGTATCTTCCCGTCTCCTGATCGGTTCCATTTTATACTTAGTGATACTTATCATACCTGTCATTAAAACTATGGATTGAGATAGCATTAACTACCTCCTCGCTTAGCCAATTCCAATTATCAACTACTCTTACACTGAAAAAGTATTTCCTTACATCCTGCAAAGAAGTTTTCTTACGAAGCTTCAAACTATGACCTCTAGTTCTAGAGCCAGCCATATCAAAATATCGATCCCTATCCACTCTATCATAACCATGAAGGAATTTAAAGACTGCCACCATATCCCCCCTCACTCTTCTAGCTTCGAGTGATGGTACGTCTAATTCCCTCAGCCTCTCATCATAACTGAGATTGCGTATTTCTAGCACCAGTTTCGTGACATGTCTTTGAACTATTTCAAGCTTAGCTATGTGCTTTTTCAAGTGCGGATTCCAAAAGGGGGCTGCATATTCGAGTTTTGGCCTCACATAGGTTACATAAATATTTCTGAACATTTCATTGTCCATGTGCCTGAAGGCTACCCTTACATTTGATAAGAAAGCATATGCTGCCCTTACTATGTCATTTATATGTATTTCTGGAGACAAATCTGCCAGTATGTTTACTCCTAGATCTCTCTCATTTTCTGTTTATTGAAGTTGTACTCCAGGCACCAAGTAGTCAAGCTTGGGCCTTCTTGCACTTGTACCCATTCTCATTACCTTACATTTTGAAGTATTGAATTTCATTAGCCACTTTTCTGACCACTCATGCAGTTTATTTAGATCCTCCTGAAGTTCTCTACCATTGTTCTCGTTTTTTACTTTCTTCACAATCTTTGCATCATCTGCAAACATATTCATGAATGAATTTACAGACTCTGGTAGGTCATTTACATATACAAGGAACAAAAGTGGCCCTAAAACTGAACCCTGTGGAACTCCACTACTAAGTCTTCTCCATTCAGACACTGAGTGTCTTACTCTAACCCTCTGTTCCCTTCCTTCTAAGTAAGTTTTTATCCATTCCAAAACATTTCCACCTATTCTAGCCATTGCTTGCAGCTTCCTAATAAGTCTCCCATGTGGAACAGTGTCAAACGCTTTCTGGAAGTCTAGGAATATGCAATCTGCCCAGCCCTCTCTTTCCTGTAAGATTCGGCTTACCTCATCATAGAATTCTAATAAGTTTGTTACGGTTGATCTACCTTCTCTGAAGCCATGTTGCCTCGCTGACAAAAAGTTGAAGGATTCCAAGGGAAGAGAGATATGTTTCTTAAGTAGTTTCTCCATAACTTTGCAAACTATGCTGGTCAAGGAAACTGGTCTATAGTTCAGAGCCGTATCCCTCCTTCCCTTTTTGAGTTTTTCAGTTTTCTGGTCGAGTATTCTGGCCACTCGATTACCGTGGTTTTCTGCCTCATGTAGTATTGTAACCTCTAATTATAAAAAAAAGACTCCGAGTTTTGGTTAATTCTAGCTGTTTCAAAGAGTTCTTAAATAGATTCGTCTCTGGATAGTTCTACTATGAAGCATTAGCTATTAGTGTACATTTTATGTAGAATAATAATTAAGGATTCAGACTGAGAACCATCCTTAGCTAGTCGGAAGCTCTTTAACGTTAGTCTTTAAAGGAAATTTTTACAATGAGCAGTTACCTCTATGTGTAGCTCTTATTCAGTAAGAGAAGACTATTCATGGGGGATTATTTTTCATCTTGCAGAGATGTAGGAGATTTGTTAGCTTATAACCTAATGAATTATATTCTTATATTTTCTTCTTTGATTACTAGTGTAATGCAATATATTATCACTAAGCTTATCATTATTGACAGCATTGGATATATATATTTGTCTCTGACTTAAATTTTTATTATTGAATGATTGCTTTTGGAGTGTTCTTGCTATGTAAAAAAGAAATATAAAATGCAAAGAAGATAGAAAAGTGTTTATTAGTTTATACTTCATCCATAATACTTATAAGCTACGAGTGAGGTTGGGGAATCTGTAATATGAACATAGTGGCATTCAGTTAGAATGCGTTCATTCCTAAGTATAGCAGATATAAGCTATAAGGTTGGATTCCTTTTAACCTTCTGTGGTGTAGTGGTAGCACCTTGACGTAGTAATCATAAGTCCTAGGTTCGAGTCCCGGTCGGGGTAAAAAATGATTCATGTTTTCACATATGTAATGTGCTTATTTGATAATTTCATGGAGCGAATGAGATTGGGAATTGAATTAAATGCTAAAAAATGAAGACACGAGTGAGGCTGGGGAATCTGTAATATGAACATAGTGGCATTCAGTTAGAATGCGTTCATTCCTAAGTATAGCAGATATAAGCTATAAGGTTGGATTCCTTTTAACCTTCTGTGGTGTAGTGGTAGCGCCTTGACTTAGTAATCATAAGTCCTAGGTTCGAGTCCCGGTCGGGGTAAAAAATGATTCATGTTTTCACATATGTAATGTGCTTATTTGATAATTTCATGGAGCGAATGAGATTGGGAATTGAATTAAATGCTAAAAAATGAAGCCACGAGTGAGGTTGGGGAATCTGTAATATGAACATAGTGGCATTCAGTTAGAATGCGTTCATTCCTAAGTATAGCA
>JAXCGZ010000185.1:0-10000 GCA_037179515.1 Halocaridina rubra
ATAATAGACATAGTTTCACATATCCCCAACATATCACGCTAAGCGGTTTCGTCACACAGGTACTTTGTGGAGATTTATAGCTCGCGGACTGGTCGGTGCAGTGACTGCTTCTTTCCTTCCATTTCCAGGCTCTGGAGCTCTTTTCCTCCGTCTGTCTTCCCTAAGTCTTTCGATCTTTCTTTCTTAAAAAAAAACTGATCTTTCGTCAATTCAGGCCCTAATCCTGCCATATTGCTAGGTCCTCATTTCTTTGACTATTTTTTGTAGTCTTCTCTTTTCTTATTATTTGTCATTCTCTTATTTCTGCTTGGCCCTTAAGCTGCTGCTTTTTCTCCTACTCATTTTTTTCTTGGTGTCTGAGCCTGACGAAGGCAGTTTTCTTTGGCCGTCCCGGTGTCACACTCATGTAAAAAAAATCACATTGCACTTACATTCATAACCTAAAAGCATCCAAGTTTTTAGGTTGCCCCAATTTTTCATAAATGAATATATATGCAATAATCATAAAAGGTGGACGGTAAAATAGATTCATGAAGGGAAATAAATTTATTTTCTGAATGCAAGTCTATCTATCTATCTATCTATCTATCTATCTATCTATATATATATATATATATATATATATATATATATATATATATATATATATATATATATATACTTTAATTAATTATACATATATGTATTCATAGAAAAATGCATGTTTAATTTGCGAAACACGTTGATGTATCATCCGCGTGTGTGTGTGCTTGCGAGTGTGTTTCCACCAACACAACTGCTTTCCTAATAACACTCAGTCTTTTATTGTTAAAATCTAAATATTTTAAAACCCGAGGAGTTGACAGTCTCTCTTTCCGATATTTTATACACAAGAGTCCTATTCCCCATTATGTGGGGGAATGGCCGAGTCAAAGCTAAATACATTGACTCTTATTCCGTTTGTAAATTTAGGAAAAGTCAGAAATATGAACTATTTCAAGTAATGAAAAAACAATGACCTGTAAAAATTTTCCCTAAATATATCGTGTTTTCTACCACGCGCCCACCATTAAGCTGTTAACTGCAGGTTTATATTACAATGGTAATGGTTGGATTCCGAAATCTATATATCTGTCAAGAAAAAAATATACTGGAAAACAATCCGTCCACTGTCATCAGCGTATCGGATATCCTCTCCCATTCGCCCGTCTCTTGTGTACACAGTTAAACTTGGCGGCCCTCGCTAGCCTTGCACCAACACCCCCAACGCTGCAGCTACGTCATGTCTCCGTCACGCCTCATTTTCTCTGGGCGAATAGACTCCGGCTGCGTGACGGAAGGCAGCTGAACCGGTCCGCTCCTAGAACCAGTCACCGTCCGTTCCCTGCAGAGTGAAGAGCTCATACTATTTTTCTTAAAAATAAAAAAAAATATTAACAAAATAATCGTCTTTATAATGGACGAAAAGCTGATACAATTAGTTCGTCATTACGAGGAACTCTACGACACGACCAATAAGAAGTATACTGACAGTATCCTGAAGACGAAAATATGGGAGGAAATTGGACTTACCCTCAACAAAGAAGGTAAGACAAGTGGTTTCATTCCATTTAAACTTCCCGTATAAGTATTTACTCTTTTTTTTCCGTGTTAGTTTTCATTGTGACAAGTGGAAGGAGGACTTTACGTTCCACTGAAAATATTTTCGGGGTGTGTATTTTCTCTCTCTCACAAGCGAGCTATGGCAACAACTCGCGAGACGGTGTCAGTGGGTGTTCGGGTCTGTAGGGGGTCACTTGGGTGTTGGTTGGCCTTCTGGGGGGAGGGTCTTCATATTCCCTTGTGGTGGATTATTGATCACGGAGCTGCCACTGTTCCAGGTAAAACTTCCCATAAAAGAGTATTCATTCCCCCACAAAATTTCACTTACACTTATGAGAATTTACTTGTTTTTAATACCAAATAATAACTTTAGTATTAACAAGATATTTAACCTGAGCGTCAAGATCTGACAAGATAAACAGAACGCAGTTTTTTGCACGAAAAACGAGGAAAATGCTATGTCACTCCTCAATGTCTTCCAGGGAATCGAGAAGAAAATACCAACTAATGAATTAATTTAGTTTTATATATCTATTATTAAAAATATATGTATAATATTCATGCCTACAATATTTATATTATTTTTTTTATAATTTAGCATTAAAAGTCTTGTTTTATTTGCTCTCACCAAGGCCTAAACTATAATTATATATATATATTATATATATATATATATATATATATATATATATATATATATATATAATATATATATATATATATATATATATATATATATATATATATATATATATATATATATATATATATATATATATATATATAGAGAGAGAGAGAGAGAGAGAGAGAGGAGAGAGAGAGAGAGAGAGAGAGAGAGAGAGAGAGAGAGAGAGAGAGAGAGGGAGAGAGAGAGAGAGAGAGAGAGAAATACATTATAATAACAATAAAGTGACGTCTACTTGAATTCATAACTAATTAGAGATAACCCATACAGAGATAGATAAAACAATACTCAAGGGTTGTCCACTTGAAAACTTTGAGCAATTAAAGATAACTTTACATGACTATGTGATGTGATTATAACCAAGAGCTCTAGGGTTTCGAAGTTCGCGCTTATAACAAAAACGGATTTTGATGTGTATTTATTTTAAGTTGAAATTTTAGGAAACCAGATATTTTTTTAGTAAATTTTTACGAGGAAAAGATAATCATTGTCCCTTCCAAGCTAGAAATATTAGACGACTTCAAATGCAACATATCTGGATAAAAATATTCTTAATGATAATAAAAAGAAATGAGCAAAATTTTACACTTACAGAGCTAAATAAATGAAAGTATGAATCTGCATAATTCTTACAACCACAAAGATGAAATTATTTTTGCCTGTGGATTAATTTTACCTGTGAATTATAATCTAGTTAAGTAAAATTATATTCTATTAGGAATAATTGCAGATAAATCCAGTTCTAAGATTTTAAAAGATAAAAGACAGGAAACACATATACATCTTTTTCCTAACAGAGAAAGGGTATATAACGAATTTATTTCACACCAAGTGATTTCTCTAATAATAATAATAATAATAATAATAATAATAATAATAATAATAATAATAATAATAATAATAATACTCTATCTGTATACATTGTCTCATACCTCCTTGTATGTGGGTTGGCCTAGCCAAATAATGCACATTTCACCACGATCCAACACATACTTCAGTTACTCCTCTTAGCTCCTTGGGGATAAAAGGTTGCCACATTTCCACCTCTAATTCGGTCACCCACAAGGTAGGCGCAAGGATATTCTACAATGAAGCCCGACAGCCGGCAGCTGGTTTACTACCAACGAGTCATCTCATGGCATCTTCCCTCTCACACGTCCATCACAGTTCACTGTGCTAGCAGTTGCGAGAATTCCCTTTGACCCCCGTCACCTCTACACAATCTTCCCCATTCATTCCTATCTCTTGCACGCTCTCTTCCCTGCTCCACTGACTTTCAATTGCACCCAATGCCCTCTTCACACCAACCCATCTCATTCTGGGTCTTTCTTTTGGTCTTACTTCACCTATTTCTGCACTCCACACTCTCTTTGCTAGTTGCTCATCGTTCATTCTTTCCATGTTTCCAAACCAACTCAATACTCTCTGATCTAACCTATCCAACAGCTTTCTATCAATACCCATTGTCTGCCTGACCTACCCATTTCTTACTCTATCTATTATAGATACACCAATGATACTTCTCAATACCTCATCTCCAATACATTCAACAGAGTTTTTTCATCCTCTCTTGCATTCCAAGTCTCTGCTCCATACAATGCTGTCGGCTCAATTACACCACATATTCTTCTCTTTGCAGTTATTCCTCAATACCTATCAATTTTCTACCCACCTAGACATTTACTCGCTTCCTTCACTCTGTGACTTACCTCTCCATTCACTCATCCATTTCTTGCTACATGTGACCCCAAATACTTAAAACTCTCAACTTCTTCAAGCAACTCATTCACCCATGCATTCAATCTGCCAACAATAACACTCCTCGTGCATCCCATACTCTAATTTTATCATTATTCACTCACAACTTTCTTCTTTCACTGCCCTAACAAACTCAATCAACAAATGACCTGGTTCATTCTCAGTATTAGCCACCAGTGCTGTGTTATCTGCCATTAGCATGTGATTCAATTTCCACAACTTTCCTTACTCACCCATTAATTCCAAGCCTCAGTCTAATACTCTTTCATTTACTTCCCTTACCACTCCATCCATTTAAACCTTAAACAATAATAGGGACAGTACACAACCTTAATGAAACGATTCGCCTCAAAACAATCACTCGTACAATTCCTGAGTCAACCATGCCTCTTTTATTTAAGTAAAAAATAAAAACTGGGAAGAATTATCTAGTAAATAGAATATTACTTGCTTAGAAACATTATATGAGATTTAATTTTTTCATTTTTCAATCATAACATACTGCTATTTTTATTTGCGAAAGTCCCAGTTGAGAGAATATCCTGGTATAAAAACTATAAATTTATCAGTACACTAGGATATTTAATTAATCAAATTAATTAAGGCAGTGGTAGATATATAACGGAAAAAAGCCGAGTGATGTTTAATATTTTAAATCTTTTAGGGCTAGAAGAGGAAGAAAAAGAGGGTACTTTTACATATCTTTATCTCTATTTTCTATTTTTTAGGGCTGGAATGCAAAGTCCGATGGGGCATCTCTGAGAGACCAGTATCGAAGACATTTAAAGAAAATGAGTAAGAGAAGCAGCGGGGAGAAAAAAATCAAATGGAGATTCGAAGATGAAATGGCCTTTGTCCTACCCTTTCTCCGTGAGAGAGAGACTTTCTCCACTTGGGACGATGGAAAGAGAGAGATCGCTAAACACTGGAACGACGAGTTTCCTACACCGAAGAAACGTAAAAGTAGAGGTAATGCAGCTCAAGAGACAAATGACGAGATTCCACATAGGAAAAAAGTTCTAGGCAAAACTAGCGAGCTTCCTCAAGCACTATTACTGCGACCTGTAGATCCTAAAGAGACAACTTCACTTTTGAGCAATTATTCGACTGAAAACACAGACACCAAGGAGGGTGAGAAATCCGTGGATCCCATCGATTTATTTTTTTCAAAGCATGGCCGCCACAGTGAAAGGATTTTTCGTGTTACTACTCAAAACCTGTGTAAATCAAAAATATTTTCAGTAGTATCTGATTTAGAGATGACTCAAATCTTAGAGCAGAGCGCAGCCACAGCATCGACAAAACCAACGGCTTTGTGGCCTGAAGCAGAGTCTGCATTACAAGTGACCCTTGAAGAGGATGCTTCGAAACCTCAAATATCTCAGTCACCTCAATCAAGTTCATCTGCTTCTACAGACTAGATTATTATTATTATTTTTCCTCCTTCTCCCAAAAAATGATCTGAGTGTAACATAAGAGAAAATGCTTGTTGTTTTTAATTTTGTATATTATATTTAAATGTATATTTTTTATAATAATTTGACTAATTGATACCTCAATTAAAGTACATTATTTTAATATTTGTGTTACAGTTACCAACCAAAGGATAATATTGGAAGCCAAATTTTCATTTCTGAAAAGAAAATCGAACTGTATTCATGTTTGCGTTATATTGGACATCTGTTTATCGGTAATAGACCTTCTTAAATGAAAATGTAAGAGCTTCCCATTAAAATGCAACTGACTACTGTCACTAAAAATCAATAAAGGTTGAAGGTCTTTTATGAATAGCAGAGGCAAGGGACAGTGATAGCACTAGAGCCCGACCATATGTCATATGGAAGGGGCTCAAGCCCCCTTTCCAATCACGTGGATCCAGTGATCTCCAGGCAATATCTGAATAATCAGTTAGACCTATAGGAAATTACTGACCCTCCATTAATTATCCGATTTATTCAGTAACGACATGAGCCAGTGAAAGCTAATCCAACCAGGGCCAGGGTCGAACCTGGGAGCCAGTATATGACCTCCCCTAATTGGCTTCCATTGGACCATGGATTCACTAATAAGCTATAATTCTAATGCAGGTGATATCTGGAGTATTTAATATATGATTTAAATTTGCCACATTCGAAAGAAAAATTGCATTGTGAGCTAAATCTTATCAATATTCAATATACATCACCTTTTCGCTTTGAAATTATGAACAATTTCTGTTGCACTGTGGAGGTCACTATTCTCGATCAGTTTTAATTTTCACAAGTTTCGAGGACTAGCGGTAGCCATATAAAGCGTTCTCCTCAGAAAGTGACAAACTTGTGTCCGAGCCCACCGCAGGGTGTCAGAGAGGACATCCAGCCTTAATGTCTCAGCTCCAACTTATCTGTGTCCACTCCCAATTGAATGGGGTTGAGGGGTGAAACATAACACGGTAAAAAAGCTCAAAAACTCCTTAAATGGGAGAGAAATAGCAAAATAATGTATGAATAGTGCTCCACACTGACAGACAAAAGATGGATGATCTGTACTTCAAATAAGCGATCAGGTAACACTGACAGTCACGCGGCATTCTGCTTTGAAGACTGCCAAGATGTGCATGCTTCTAGTTTATTATATATATATATATATATATATATATATATATATATATATATATATATATATATATATATATATCTATATATATAAATATATATATATATATATATATATAATATATATATATATTATATATATATATATATATAATATATATATATATATATTATATAATATATATATATAATATATATTATATATATATATATATATTATATATATATATATATATATATATATATATATATATATATATATATGGTCATATGAACATGCCTTGGAAATAAAATGTTCCACACTCGAGGAAAGTACTGAGAATATTATAAAACTTGGAGGTTAATATATTATATCTAATATCCAAAAATTGTCGAAATCCATTTTTCTAAAATGTCTCAACAGTGTGGACTTGAGAGAGGAAACCTTATAAAATTTTTTAGTGCTAAGTATACTCTTATGCTAATACTCTATATACAGTATACCCATTTACGTGCCATAATAAGTTAGCATTTTATTGATAATGGAAGCACACACGCATTGTAGCTGGGGAATCAAGGCTGAACTCGTGACAGTCACTTCCCGACTCGAAGACTTTACCACTGAACAACCGCGGCCTCCATGCAGTACAGTACTATAATTAGCAATATAACAAGCAGTATAGACGAAGGGATTAAATCCATTTCCCCAAAGTTTATAATTTTGACCAATATAAGAGGTTGTGTGGATAATAATTATTTTGATCTCTTCAATTGAAAAACAATTAAAAATGACCTCCTTAGGAATGAAGAGGTACAATATTATATAATTTCATCCAACAACGATCATTTTTTGAAGCCTCTAAACGATATTCACTTCGGAGGTTGATTAGAAAGAAGGATGTCAATGGAGTAATATGAACAGAGTGGCATTCAGATAGAATGCGTTCATTCCTAGTATAGCAGATATAAGCTGTAAGATCTGTTTTCCTTTTAGACTTTCTGTGGTGTAGTTGATAGGGCCTTGGCTTAGTAATTATAAGTCCTAGGTTCAAGTCCCAGTCGGAGTATAAGTGATTCATGTTTTTCATATATGGTAATGTGTTCATTTGATTATATATATATATATATATATATATATATATATATATATATATATATATATATATATATATATATATATATATATATATATATATAAAACGTAATAGCAAACTGTTAATCCATCAATGCAAAGCCTTATGTTATTGATAGGATGTAAGTTTGCAGTAGGCTCGAATTCTCGAATCTATGAAAAATATAATAGAAAAATATACAACAGCAGAAATGAGGACGAAAATAATAATATACGAGAAGTAGAGGTATGAACGGAGGAGGAAAGAAGAAGAAAGAAGAAGAAGAAGAAGAAGAAGAAGAAGAAGAAGAAGAAGAAGAAGAAGAATTAGAGTATACTGACTCATCGATCACAGGCAATGGAGTGAAAACTATGCCAGAAATCTCATTTTGTGGCTCTCTCTCTCTCTCTCTCTCTCTCTCTCTCTCTCTCTCTCTCTCTCTCTCTCTCTCTCTCTCTCTCTCTCTCTCTCTCTCTCTCAGCTTCAAATCTCTCCAGCTCACTTATGTTCACTGCCAGAATTTTAATGTCGCTGGAGTTTTAGGGGCGTCTTTTCCGAGTTTACGTGTTGACTGCAAACGAGAAAAAAAGTTTTGCTTCCAGTAAGAAAAAGCTGTAATGCAAAGCAACCTTGAATTGACCTTGAAAGAAATCGCTATTCAGAGGATCCCTATATCCAAGCCATCGCCCATAAAAATAGCGAAATTCTGCATATCAGTGAAACGTATTTCACTGATTGTCAGTATGTATTCTGACAATATATATGCAAAGAGAGAGAGAGAGAGAGAGAGAGAGAGAGAGAGAGAGAGAGAGAGAGAGAGAGAGAGATAATTAAATATAATCTAGGGTTTAAATATAAAGCGGTATTTTAATGAGGGGGGGGGGGGGTTCAAGTAGTTTATTTAGGAAGTGGTGGTGGGTGGGTGGGGGGGTTACTTGCCATTATAGGGTGTCTTCGAAGCCATCTAATGTGACAGGAGAGACGCTTCAGAAATGGATTGATTTAATAGAAGTGGTTTGTTTTGAATTCGAGAAATTATATATATACGAGAGCTGTGATCACCAGGACTAGTGTTCACTCCTCATATATTTCCTTACTAAATAATATGTCTGGTGTGTGTGTGTGTGTGTGTGTGTGTGTGTGTGTGTGTGTGGGTGGGTGGGTGGGTGTGAATGTGTGTGCGTCAGTGTCCTTTTAAGTCTGTGTGTATTTACAGAAGTTTTCTTTTAAAAAAAAATCATATGACCTCTAGGAATAGAGTCGCCCATATCAAAGTATATCTCCATATGAACTACTTCAATACCGGCAGAAACATTAAAAATTGTTACCATACCCTCTCCCCTCATCTGGCTTCTATTCTGGGTAAAACCAATTCTATTAGCCTTCTGTCACTAGCTTTTTAAAATGTCTCTAAACTTTGTCCAATTTGTTAATATATGCTTTCAAGTATGGATTACAAAAGTATTTATACCATAAATGGCATCAAATATTTCTAAACATTCCTGTCCATATACATCTGAAGGTCACCCATATGTTAGCTAAGAAAACATAAGCTACCTTTACTTGAGATGGTGTTATGTCATGAACATCATTTTCTATTAAGGGTTAGAACGGTGCCCTCTTCCGAAGGACTTTGGTTTTGACAGTGCGACAGTTACCCCGAGTGAATGCCCTTCTAACTTCAGATCGTTGCGGGACTCGAATCGACGACCTGACGAATCAAAGTCGAGTGAGTTACCATCCAGCCACGACGGCCACCATATGCCTCCTTTACTATAGAATTTATATACATATACTTTATACAATTTCGGACAAAAATCTACCAGTACACGGATCCTTAAATCTCTTTCCTTTTCATATTTTTAGAGTTCCTCTCCTGCTATTTAATAGCTAAATTTTCCTCTCCTGCTATTTAATAGCTAAATGTGAGTTTCCATGAACTCATGCCTATTCTCCTTGCATTTTGAACTACTGAAACTCATTAACCACATCACCGATCACTTATGAGCATATTCAGTATGTATTTACACTCTAAGGCAGATCATATACATGTAACAGGAACAGAAATGCCACCTAAAACTTGTGCGTGTGCGTATATCTGTGTGTTTGTGTGAGTGAGTGACTGTATTTGTGCGTGTGTGTGTGTGTGTGTGTGTGTGTGTGTGTGTGTGTGTGTGTGTATGTGTGTGTGTGTTGAGTAAGAGTTATCATAATTCAAAGAATCATTGGCATAAACTTCTCAATTGCTGGCCAAGAGATGTACCCAAATGATTACATAAAGAACTCCTCCT
>JAXCGZ010000185.1:22500-25000 GCA_037179515.1 Halocaridina rubra
CTACCAAATCCACTCAGAGACAAGGAAAAGGTAATTGGCATCCCTGCCAACTCAGTAGACTTTGTGAGTATATGATTAAATATGTCTCAAAGGTTTAATATAAGTATATAAAAGAGTTCGGACTAGAACAGGAGAAAAACAAATTCCTCTCCAACATATCTAATTGAAAAAAATCGAGGTACAATTCTTAAGGCAAGGTCGTTTTCACGTATGTACAATATGATGTAATTACATAAATTACTCTCTTACACCATGACAACAGGATGCTGCATCGTCGTCATCATCCTCTTTATTAATAACAACAGTAACAAGCTTTCTAATTCACTCGTGAAGGTCGTCAATGTAACTGTAAGCTGTTCATCAATATTATTTGTCAAGAGTCATGCTGGAACAGATGCTACTTTTCTAAGTCACTGAGGCGACACAATGAAAACAAAAGTGACTGAAGTCGTCGTAACAAAAGCTCACGAATTTCAAGTTTAAATAAATAAAGTAACTGGATAACTAAATAACTAAATATATAAATGAATAAATAAATAATTATATTAATAAATGAATAAATATGATAAATAAATGGATTAATAGCCAAAAAACTAAATTAATGAATAGACAAATAAACAAATATATAAGTAAATATAAGGTTACGGAAGAAAAGGCTAATATTATCCCTTATCCTATAACCTTTCAGCTCATTACTGTATTCTCAAATGACTCTCATTGAGATTCCCAAACATTGTCTTCTATTGTATATAAACTTTCATTATGTGGTGCAGTTAGTACTCTAAAATTTCAAGTGCGGATTCCAAAAGGGGGCTGCATATTCAAGTTTTGATGCATTTCTGGAGACAAATAGGCCAGTATGTTTACTCCTAGATCTATCTCATTCTCTGTCTCTTGAAATTCTGCTCCCGTATGTATGTATGTATGTATGTATGTATAATAGAGACTAACCCCTAGAAAGTAAACCAGACATATTGAGAGCATATAATCTCTTCGAAGTATTCGTTACACAAAACAGTGCAAGTTAAGCTAGTTAACGCCATATCAAAACAAAGTTGCTCTCATGGAAGCCTTTGTAATGCACTTAAAAGTTCGCAAAAGTAATGAAAAAGTGAAATTATATAAAGAAGTAGCTTTACAATTTCCTGCTGATGGAAATAATTTTACTTACTGGATAGACTGATTTTTTTTTTTATGAGTGTGATACCGGGACAGACAAAAACTGCCCTGATCAGTACAGGCAGGCATGAGAAAACACCAAGAGGCAAGGAAAAGAGAAAGGTTAAGGACAAGGCAGAGATGAGGTACTGTTACACAAAGGAAAACGACAGACAGAAAAAATAATCAAAGTGCAGAGGATGTAGAGATATGGAGGATTAGGCCCTGAGATGAAGATAGATCCGCTTTTGAAGGAAGATAGGTCATATGAATTAGGAAAGACAGAAGAAGGAAGAGAGTTCCAGAGTCTGGAGATAAATGGGAAGAAGCAGTTGCTGCACCAATCAAATTGCTAGATACAAATCTCCACACAGTACCTGTGAGAGGAGGCCTCTTGGCGAGTGTTACGAGGCCTCGGCAGTGGTGGAGGGATGCAACTCACCAACTCATCAGAGCAGCGATGGAAGTAGTAGCAATAGAAAAGAAAAATGGATGATACCTTACGGCGAAGAGAGAGAGAATCCAGATTAGAATTAAGAGAGGGATTATTAATGAGTCTGACTGCCTTATATTTAACCCTATCAAGGAGACAAGTATAAGAAGAAGCACCTTAGATGTGTGAGCAGTATTCTAAGCAGGGACGGATAAGACTTTTATAGATTTTAAGTAACTGTAAAGAGGAAAAGTAATGACGAAAACGAAACAGAATCCCAATTTTTTTTTATGAAGATTTAGAAATTTGGATTATGTGATTCCTCCAAGACAAGTTAGAGACTATATAGACTTCTGATATGTTGATAGATTTAAGAGGGTAAATTTCGTTAGTTTCGAAGACAATGGGATTATCAGGAGGAGAAGAAGAAAAAGGGATAACCAGAAACTGTGTCTAGGAGGCATTGAATTTAACTAAATTTTGAGTGCCTCACTCAGATACCCTCTACAAATCGGAGCTGAGAGTAGAAGAATGAGTGATACGAGATTGATTATGCGTAGCAGATGAAGGTTGTGAAGAAGACAAAGGAAAAATGAATGGTAGAATCGTCAGCAAAGGCATGAAAAAGAGAGGAAGATGGGGATTGTAGAAGATCATTGATGAAGTGAAGGAACAGACCTTACAGCTTTTATCTGCTATACTAGGAATGAACACATTCTATCTGAATACCACTCTGTTCATATTACAGTTTCCCACAACCTCACTCGTAGCTTCGTTTTCTCATTTAATTCAACTCCCAATCTCATTCGGGGCCAACAATAATCAAATAATCACTTTACCATACGTGCAACATAAATGATTTTTACCCCCAACTGGAATTTGAACCTAGAACACAGAATTACTGTGGCA